>JASANE010020903.1:0-65127 GCA_030248225.1 Trileptium ribeirensis | reverse complement strand
TCAAGTAGGAGTTGTGGTCGAGCCTCAAGGACTAATGATCACGTCAGATCAACTCACCTATTTACCAGTAGTTTTACAGCTCACATTAAGACATTGGAGACCAGATATGAGGGCTCCCTCAGATGAAGTTACCCCTTGCCTACTATACAACGCGGATGGCTCGTGTTCATCCGATTGTTGCTATTGGAGCAATTGCACAACTGACCCGCAGTTATACAAGACCATGCGAGAATTAGGAACAGAGTTAAGTGGAACCTACAACGGAGTCCTAGATATTAGTTATTATTCAAACCTTATGCGCTCATTTTACGACAACCTACATTTTTGTCACGATGACCCTAAGAGAAGCAAGCGTTTCGTTACGCTTATTGCAGCTGCCGCTGGAGCAGTGTCAGGATTTTTAGGAATGGGAATGTCCATCTCCAATGGCATTCACATACATAATATGGGAAACCAAATGCACGCTATAAGAACGTATATGAGGGATACCCTAGAAGCAACCCTACGTAATACGAAGGAAATCAAGAAGTTGACCCAAGCAAACGAAGAGTTATATGCCTTTTTACACCACAGTATGCAGGAAGTAGTAGATATGGTAGAACAGGTTAGATGCTCACAACACAGAGCAGTCATGCAAGTGAACCAGATGTTGCTTACCCATACAGTTCGAGCTAACATTCGATCGTCCGTCCAAGCTATAATGCAATCCATGTTGAGTGGAGAATTAACGCCGACCGTAGTAGATGCCCTAATGTTAAGACGTTTATTTAAGATGGATCCAAGAATTTCCCAGTCCATTTTAGCCCGTGAACCTAATTTAGCATACCAATTTGGACGAGTTTTACCAGTTAACGTGGATTTGAATACTTTTCGATTTGGATTTATTTTGCAGTTACCCTTACCAACCACGAATGATGTAAGACCGTATTTTCGCATATATAACACTGGCTGGAATGTACCCGCTACTAGAACGCATGTAAAATTACCGCTACCAGAATACGCAGCACGCGTATCTTCATCGCGCTTTGAAGTATTGAATTTAGCCGCTTGCAAACGCCGTCCAGGCATTGCATTTTGCGAACCGCACGCGCTTGTAACTGATCAACGCATACATTGCCTTGATTGGATTATCTCGGGTGACCTCGTCTCTGAGTACACTAAATCAAAATGTCAAAACCGTTCTCTAATCGGACCACTTGACAATGGTACCGATGTCTACACTACTATGCAAGGAGTCTTGCTCCGTACTTCGGAGGAGAAACTCGTAATCACAGACAAACGACATTTCGCACATATTACACAAGGACAAAGTAGAATAGTACCCGACCATGGAGTCGTTTGGATGCCACATGGCAATTACACACAGTTGATTGTAGGATCACTTATGCTAACAAGCATGTTACAGCCTGAGGAATTAATGGTTCGAGTTGGCCCTAACATTTCCATGGACCAGTTGTCTAATACCAAGCTAAAGCCCCTTACATGGAGTTCGTTAGAAAATGCTAAAGCAATCAATCTACAAGTAGCTCAAATAGCGAAGGACCAGTTACATAAAGTTATAGCCCTTCCCGCACTCGAGTATACTGGACTCTCCCCGTACGCAATAATCACTATAATAATAGGCATCATTGTACTAGGATATGGCCTCTATAAGTGTAAATTACCTTTTCGATGTCCCCATTGTTTACCCAGATGGTTCCCTGGTAAAAGCCGAGTGGATAACCACCAGATTGAACTAACGCCGACCACCCAATGGATGATGACTTCACCTGAAGCATCTACCACTTCTTATACCGACGAAGCACATGTTATGACACCGTTACAGAAAGCTGAAAGTACAGCCTCTTTACCGTCTCCTGATAGAACTCGTAGAACTAGTAGAACCCCGCGTCGTTATACACGGAAACGCCCTATTCCAAGCGCCCCTTCTGATGAAGGCATGGTATTTATCGATGATGGAGAGTTATTCGCTAACCCCATCCGTCGACTACGTAGTAGATCTCGTACTGGTGTCGTAACCAAACGAGTCAATGCTCTCAAAGCCAATAATACCCCGTTGATTATAAACACCACTATTCTAGGAACACCCGTAAATACTCTTATTGACACTGGAGCAGATGTCTCCATTTTATCTCAAGCTACTGCAGCCCGACTAGGATTAGTACCCCGCGAATCTACCAATACGAGAATAGTTTCCGCCACCCAACAAGAGCTCTCCATAAGTGGAGTAGTGAAAGTACCTATAACCATAGGAACCCTTACGGTTCCCTGTGAATTTCAAGTTACAAATGACACCCCATACGAATGTATTTTAGGAACCGACTTTATGGCTTTCTTACCACAAGTTGCCATAAATTTTAAAGACCGTTGTCTAGATCTATCAAATGGTTCGGAGAAGTGCTCTGTGCCTTTTGCCGACCAAGCAGATTATCACCCACCCGTGATCAATGTCGTAAGTCGACAATACGTTCAAGTTCCCCCTAACACTGAACTATTTATTAATGCAATACCAGAAATTGCACAACCTCCTATAGGACAAGCACTATTCGTGCCAGACCCATTAATATTAGATTTAGCAATCGCTCACGCTCTGGTTCTAACCGGACAGCGATTAATCCCCGTAGCTGTAATGAATTTTGGAAATCTCCCTACAGCAATTCATGCAGGACAGACCATAGGACACATCGAAATTCTCGATGACTCTGCCGTTGAACTCTTGTACGATCAAAATAATCTCCTACTGAATTTAGGACCGCCCAAAAGGGTTAAGCAATGTAATAGGTTAGGACTAACAACCGATAACGTCGTACAAGTCATTAATGAACAAAAGAAAGCGATCGACACTGAACGTTCGATCCAGATCCTTAGTGAGATTAATTTCTCTAATACCTCTATGACTCCATTCCAGTTGAAACAACTCAAAACCGTAATTTCAGAAAATTCGGATGTCTTTAGTACCCATCCATTTGATTTAGGCCGATGTGGCATACATCAGCATAAGATTAATACTGGAAATGCCAGACCGATTAAACAAGTTCCGTATCGCCTTGCCCACTCTTTGAGAGAACCCCTCCGAGAAGAATTAAATAACATGGTTGAAGCCGGATTGATAGAACCCTCCGATTCCCCATGGGGATCGCCCATAGTATATGTAACCAAGAGTGACGGAACATTACGCCTGTGTGTCGACTTTCGTAAGTTGAACCTAGTTGCCGAACGAGATGTATACCCTCTACCCCGTATTGACGATATTTTAGGATGTCTCCGAGACACTAAATTTATGTCCAGTTTAGACTTAAACAAAGGATTTTGGCAACTTGAACTAGATCCCGAAACAAAAGAAAAGACCTCTTTCGTTACCGTTCACGGACAATACGAATATAATGTTCTCCCCTTTGGTTTAAACTCTTCCCCTGGAGCATTTCAAAGATGCATGTCAATAGTACTCAAAGGACTAGAATGGGAACGATGTTTGATATACATCGACGATATCTTGATCTTTTCCCCTAGTTTCGATAGACATCTAGTAGACTTGGTCACTGTATTGGACCGATTTCGAAAAGCTAATCTTAAATTAAAGCCATCAAAATGTCAATTTGGACAGAAACAACTCAAATATCTAGGTCACATTATAAGCTCTGAAGGAGTAAGACCTGACCCTGAAAAGACCGTTGCTATAGACAACTATAAACGTCCTGAAACCCTGAAACAACTCCAAAGTTTCTTAGGTCTTGTCGGATATTACCACAAGTTTATACCCCAATACTCAGATATTTGCGAACCCTTGAATGGTCTTCGCCGAAAAGACTCCGAATTCAAATGGACACCCCAGTGTGAAGAAGCTTTTAACAAATTACGAAAAGCCCTAGTAGAAGAACCTCTGTTAATTTACCCAGATTTTACTAAACCGTTTGTCTTACAGACAGATGCCTCCGGTTACGCCTTAGGAGCTGTCTTATCCCAGAAAACCGATAAAGGAGTACAACCTATTGCTTATGCTAGCAAGTCCCTAGTAGATTATCAACGTAGGTATCCCGCTATTGAAGCCGAAGCTTTGGCCATACGTTGGGCCGCGCAGCATTTTAAACATTACCTATTAGGACATGAATTCCACGTAGAAACTGACCATAAGCCGCTTAAGGCTCTTTTTGACCGGCCTCCGCGAAACTCGCGTTTGGCCCAATGGAGAAATGAACTATTAATGGAATTTGGTGGTTTCGATATCATCTACCGGCCTGGAAAGGCCAATGCAAACGCTGATGCTCTCTCGAGAGACCCACAACACGATTTAGGAACCCCGTTGTCCTCAGATAATGAGGAAGAACAGGACGAAGAAGAGGAGTACCGTAAAAGAGTGGCAATGTTGTCACGCAAGAATGGCTCAAAACGCAAAAGAAAGGATGAAACCCCCGAACAGAGAGAAGCGAACGATAAGTTCGTCAAACGGACGCTTAAGAAATTGCAACAAATGATGCCTAATGCAGAAGTACCTAAACTGACAGAAGGATTACGCAGGAGAATATTAGATACTTACGGTGAACCCGAAATAGTTAGTAATCCCCAAGAATATGTCATCGTAGGCTCAGGAGTTATAGGAAGCCCTGAACCAGGTCCTAGCGAACAAAACCCTGGTCCTTCAAGTGCACCCGATCCACCTCAGGAGGATTCCCCTCCTCCCGCAAACCAACCCCTAGCGATACCTGAGAAAGAAACTTTCGATTCCCTAGTTAAAGTAGGATACGCTTGCGAAAGCCCTATGGCTCTATTACGACCCGAACAAGTGAAAGACACTGGAGAAGGTTTATATTTACCACACTTTAGCCAAGAACCAGATAAGAACTTAGTAACAATTATTCCTCGATTACAACAACAAGACGACAAGTTTGGTCCTATTCGAACATATTTACAGAAAGGAACTCTTCCTGAAGAACCTAAAAATGCTGTCACACTAAAATTAGAATCACACCACTATCGTATCTGCCCTACAACACAAATCTTGTATCTACATCCAATCTTGCCAAATGATCATCGCCCGAAACTTTGTGTTCCTCGTCGACTTATTCCCCATATCTTGAAGCATGAGCACGATACCCTATTTGGAGGCCATCCAGGCCGTGATAGATTTATGAGCAAACTTAAGCAATTTTATTATTGGGAAAATATGAGCAAACATGTTGAAGATTATGTGAAGAGATGCGTAACCTGCCAAAAGTCTCGTAACTTACCTCAGAATGTCCGAGCTGCCCTAGGCGACCTACCTCAAGCCAGCGCCCCTATGCATCGGATGTACGTTGACATCCTTGATATTCGTGTTGAATCCCGTACTGGAAATAAGTACGTACTTGCTTTTATTGATCAATTTACCAAGTTTGTTATTGCCGTCGCCATCCCTAACCAAACAGCTCGCACTGTAGCCCAAGTATTTATCAAAGAAGTTGTATGCCGACATGGCGCACCTGCTGAATTAGTATCCGATCAAGGTCGATGTTTCATTTCCGACCTCATGCAAGCCTTATGTGCTGAACTACGTACCTTCAAGCGTGAAACGCTAAGTTATAATCCGAAAGCCAATGGCGAAATAGAAAGATTTAATCGCAGCCTACTTTTCTTGTTACGAGCAGCCCTACCACCTGATGATCATACAACCTGGGATGAACTGTTACCCTATTGTATAATGTCTTATAACTCATCTGTGCATACAACTACCCGATATCCTCCGTTTCTGTTGATGTACGGATATTACCCCAGAGTCCCAGGAGATATCTCCTCGCCAGCTGACTGGGAAAAGTACCCCGGAGCTGAAGCTTATCGTACTAATGTACAAAGATGGCTTGCCACTATTAGAGAAAATGCATACCGTTCAATGCAAGCCGCCCGTGAATACCGTAAGCAGTATTATAACCGGAAAACTAAAATTCCTCCATATAAAGTTGGAGATGAAGTGTGGGTGTATCGATACCACACAACCCCTGGTTTATCGCGTAAACTTGAACAAAGATGGTGTGGACCGTATCAAATATTAAAGGTCATACCGCCATGTCTCCAAATACGCCTTACAGCGCAAAGTCATGCGAAAAGGCATCTTGTGCATTTTAATCGCACTAAACCCTGTTATCGCCCACTTCGTACTTTTCCAGGTATGGAAGATCCTTTACAGGACGTACCTGATGAACATTTGCAAACCCCATTGGAATATCCTAATGAAACGATCAACGCCGATCGTCTGTTTATCCGCGAAGTCCAAGCCGCGGACCCTGAATCAATCGCTGAAATGCGACAATCATTTGCGCCTGATTATTCCCGCGAACGAGCGGATGAAACCGAACCTGCGGATGACGTTGAGCCCGCAGCGAATTTAACCCAAGCACAAGCTGATATTCACTTAGCCGCCATGGATACTAATATACCTAACCGATTACCTATTGTTGATCCCAACCGGACGCCACAATACGATTGGCCCGGAATTTCTCAAGAACTTATTACTCAAAACGCATCTCAATTACCTTATTTGCCAGATAATTATACTGGTCCTCTGCCTGAATATGGCGAACATACAGTACCTATAACGCGGAAAGAATACCGCCGAACCGATGAATTATTATCACCTAATTTCGAAGGATTCGATGAGTTTGGAAACCCGATCCTTACGCCCCAAGTTATTTTGCCCGCTGAGGAGGAACAATACCCTCACCGGAAGACTCCGTATTTATTACCCGCTGAGGAGGAACAATACCCTCACCGGAAGACTCCGTATTTATTACCCGCTGAGGAGGAACAATACCCTCACCGGAAGACTTCGTATTTGTTACCCGCTGAGGACGAACAATTCCCTCACCGGACGCCCCCGTATTCAACTAGCCCGTATAACCGCTGCGATTTAGAATTAGCTGCCACTTGGGCACCGAAGCCCGATTATCCCGCTGGCTTACACCCCGAACAGATTATGGATTCACCTGAACCGAGTGAGCCACTGTCTATGGCCACTACTACAATGCGAGGAAATACCGCATTTGTTACTACCCCTGAACAGGAAGCACCTGTATCAGCGCTACCCCAATATAAGTTCCGTGAAGAACCGATACAGCCCAAGCCTTTTCCTGGAATACCAGAAGGCGAACCGATCCCTCGTTATCGTGCACCGTCCCCTGATGATTCGTTATACCAGAATTACTCTAGTAACGCTTCAATGGATTCTGAACCCAACGTACATGTAACGCAACCTCGTTCATTTAGTCGATTGCTCTCACCGGATGACTTATCTCCCGTGAGACCTACACCATTCTCTCCACCATTTAGAGATGATCATGTTGGACCTTACCATCTTCGAACTCGAAACACTCCAGCTGAACCACCTCCTAAACCACCTAGACAATCTGAAACAGTACACACAAGAGACCCTTACATACCAGAAACAGCATTTATGGGAAGACATACTAGAAGAAAGATAGCTGAAGAAGTCATACGAGACTTCTTAGCTGAGGAAGAGGAACGAAGACGTGAAGCAGTAGAAGGGACCGAAGGCAGTTCCCAAACTGCATCTGAATTATTAGAACACTTCGCAGGGAGCACAACACCTGTACCAGAAACCGCACGTCACGTATATGAACAAGTACAACCACTTTTGGAGGAAACAATCACTAAGACCCGCCGAGGTCGACCTCCAAAACAAAGGATAGTTATAGAAAGTGCATCAGAAGAATCAGAAACAGAATTAAACAGAATTAGACAAGGAATAGCACGAGTACTCAGTGATGATGAACCTACCCCAACCGCTTCGCCACAACGCAGTAGTAGCTCGCAGCGTGGCACACATGCAAAATCGCGCACTATTAATAATGTTAAGCAAGTAATCGCAAGTACCGCCTCAGCTAGGCATACGCAAACCGCAACTAATGTTACTTGGACCAGAGCTGGATCGTCAATGATACCAAAAATGGGAACTAAAGCTTATAGTTTATATAAACCGATTAAGTCGCAGAGAGATAATGTCAGTCAGAAATACCCGATACCTGTAACTAGGAGAAGTGAACCTGTCCAACGACAGGATGTACCAACCAACCGCCGTGAAATGCCGTATAGACAAGCCCACGAACGCCGTTGGCAACCACCCGATACGATTCCGACCGCTGAAGCCTTCCGTAGGACGGCCCAGCGACCCAATGAAGACCGTGCCGGTCGAAGGCAAACTTTCTCTGACCAACCACCGACACGAGTCGATCCCTCCAACAGACAAGCAAGCAGCCGAGCAATGTATTCACCTTATTTAGACTTTATGGATCAACCTGGTGTCGAACATATCATGCGACACCACCCAGAAAGAATTCCTAACTACCCATGGGGACGTAGACCACTACGCCCTGAAGACTTTGGACTTCAAACCGTTCGAACACCGCGACCACCACCCCGTCGAGGACGACAATAGCCGTCCTGACAGCGCTGAAATAACGTTAATCCCGTTACAAACCTCGAGCTCCGACCCAAAATCGCCCTGAAGAACCGTCAGTAATGACGAAGTATTTAAATTCTAGATGAATTATCTCAAAGGACCGAAGCGATATGCCGATATCAACAAATCGCATGAAAATTCCGTTTCCGTGCCGTATTATTTCATCGACTATTCGAAGCCGATCGAAATATTTCTCTCTAAAGGCACTCGTTGGCCTATGTTGTCGAACATGGCCGCCCTCGATCAAACAATTCAACATTATCCCATCGAATACAATTCCACAGAACAAGGATATCAATTACTCGTTACCTATCTTTTTAACGAGGATCAAGCCCGTCAAGATATCAAAGATCTTCGATTGGGAGCTCGAGATGTCAAATCCATTGCCCGAAGAAATAAACAACAATTTTTGGACGAGGTAAATACTCAACTTCTTCGCCCCGTCCTGCCTCATCTAATGCGAACTGTACTATTGCCTAAGTTTGACCTGCCCACCTTGAAATATAGCCTGTTATCTACAGGAGAAGCCCAGCTTCTGGAAGCTAATCCTTCCGATAGCTTCTGGGGCATAGGCGTTGGACCTCATGATTTTAAAATGGGCCGTCGCCCAAGGAATTGTCACAATGTAATGGGACGATTATTACAAGAAATTCGCACCTTCCACAAAAGCGGAATCGTCTCATGGCCCACAACTCTAATCCTCGGCGATGCTACCGCCGCCTCGTTGTTAAAACTTAACGAAAGACCAGATTATTTCGTCCATAGCTGGCCAAAAGCAACTATGGAATTTCTTATCCGAATGGCTGTTTGTTTGGCAACCCCACAAACTCAAGCTATCGTTATAGTAGGCGGATATTTATCTGCCTTGCGGAAGAAAACCTGGGAAAAGCACCCGTTAGACTCTCCTCGCCATGTTGTACGGCGACTGAGACACTATTTGTGCACTTTTGACCATTTGTTAGCAGACTCTGCTACGGCTATTGTAACGCCCCCGCCACCTTATTGGAATTTTGTACCGGACATGACGGCTTGGTCGACTGAATTTCAGGAGGCCTACGCCGAATTTCAACAAAGTAAGCCTCATATGCTACGTAAAGTAAGAATGCCGCCGTTTTCTTCAGAATTGCAGTCACCCAATACATGGGAATGTACTAAGAGTAATGCAAACGAAAATTGGGAACCAGTCATTAATGAGCATTTTGCTGGCGATTTGAGCCGTTGGTTAGAAGATCAGTTACAGAGAAAATACTAAATTTGTTAGCATACGGATTAGAATTTTGAAAAAAGGAACGTCGAGGTAAACCGAAATAGCCCGTTCACCACTACTGGATGTAATAACCTTGTTTATTGGAACCTGTTTATGGATTTTGAAATGCATTATATCACTGTATGGATGAACTGTATGAATATGTTGCTATTGTGCCTGGATATTACATGTATTTGTATGTGGATCATAATTACAGGAGGTTAGATACCCTAAAATTTGGTGCAAGAACTCAGAATAGTGAGGACATAAAGACGATAGAAGATAAAATTTTGGTAATTTTCAGGCTTGGAATATAAGGAATTGTGAGTTTTCGCAACATTAATAATATATTTATTTCTTTAGTATCGATTGGACTCCTGACAACAGGGTCCCTAAAGCCCTAACTCCAGTAAAACCCCCTCTTCCCCAACCCCTTCGGAACCTGTTTTAGCAAATTGTTTCTCTTAAAATTTGTCTAAATTTTAGTTAAAAGCGTGCTTGTAAGAGCAGCTTTACCCAGTAAAGGCTCCTATCAGTAACCCTGGTAAAGCTAATATTTTGAGCTTTTACTACCGCAATTGATGAAAATGATTATTTGCCACGGAATCGAGGCCGCTCGATCGCACTGCCTCCACGTAAACAACCAAATGGTACACAATTTTTGTACGGGTTCCCTTACAGGAACCCTATTTAACCCTAAGAAAATGCACAAAAAGTACCCCAGGAAACGCCAAGAGATTACAAGGAAAGAGCCGTCCAAATGGGGACACAGTCCTCTCTAAAACCACAATGTTAGTCCCTGAAAAAAGGGGCCCCCGAACCTATTATAAAAGGAACCTCCATTTTGGTTCCCCGTAGCACTCATCACCCCGAAGAGACACCACGAAAACACCCATGGAAGTATAACAAAATGGTCAAAACTCGTAAAATTTATAATCCACCTTACGGATACCTTACGGATAAGTATAATACGAGTACTTACCACCAACCGTGGTAAACTTGATAAGCTTGGTTTCAAGCACCTTTGAAGGAAATTACGACAAGTCACTGTGATACTTGTCATAATATTACTGTGATTGTTGTTTCGTATCATGGTTGGATAAACTTGTGGCACTGATAACGAAACCAGGTAAACCAGCCGATCGCTGCAATTTTTGAAGGATCGAAGCGTCAGCGATCCTGTTCAGAACACACCCAACACACCCCCAGAATAACGTTCCAACCCCAAGTATTAGGTCAAATAATTTCCCTTTAAAAATTAAGAGAAGGTCATAAAGACCGTTAGGATTTCGTCGGAAATTTTATAGGAAACCCAAGGAACTCTCATAAAACCAACCAAACGTACCAAGGAAATGGACAAGTGGACCAAAGAAAATAGAATAGATCGAACGCCCGTAAAACTAATATTTATTATAAACGACATTTTTAATATAGCCAGCGGACAAATGAAACCCCGTAAACCGCTAGTTGAAACCCCGATATATATAAAGCCTCAATTGAAATCATTTTTGGATTGTACAATATTTTTGCTAATTTATTATTATTTATTAGTAATTATACATATGTCACCCTTTAGTGACTGCGGAGATGGGAACCACGACAAAGTCTTGCAGGGCTCATGACTCCAGTGAGCCCGATTTTACCAAAAAAAGGGCGAAGTAAGGCCCCTAACGCCGATCAATTAGGGGTGTAAAGAAACACCCGTTGAAACCAGCGAAAACCGCAGTACGAAAAGTAACCGTGAGAGCACAAAGTAGCAAACCCAAAACACTCAAAACGAAACCCAAGAAAATCCCCGACAAAACTACCCTTAGAACTCGTACTTAATCTTCCCACCCCAAGTAAAAAGTCAAATAATTTTCCCTTTAAAAATTAAGAGATGTAACAGATCCTTACGGATCGTTACGAGGTGGATAATCCTGACCACAGCCTAATGGCCAACTTTTACCGAAAACTCATAATCTTGACCACACGATGATGGTCAACATTTACAATAATCCTGACCACACCCCAATGGTTAACATTTTTTCGAATAAAAATAAATCTGACCACAGTGCAATGGTCAACATTTTTCGACCACCAATAATTATGTCCACAGTATAATGGACAACATTTTTTCCGAATACCAAAAAATCCCGTCCACAGTGTAATGGACAACATTTTCCCGAGTACCAAAAAATCCCGACCACAGTGTAATGGACAACATTTTTCCGACTATTAAAAAATTCAGTCCATGGTGTAATGGTCAACATTTGGTTGAGTACCCCAATAATCATGACCACGTGTATAGTGGCCAACATTTCTGAAATTCTGTCACCGGTTTCTCCCCAACCTGAACACTTGACAGTAACAGCCCAAAAGGGTGCGGAACCCACCCTTGCCTTATAATACGTATATCTATGTAAGCAGAATCAATTAACCACAAGCAAATATATATATATAAACTGAGTTACTTTATGTACGCCCATCGACCATAAAACCCTGTTGTCGCCTCATATATAGGTTGCTCAACTGGCACAAATCAGGAAATACAGTATATATGCGAACTAGTAATCGAAGTGACTCGAAAGATCAACATTGTTATATGAGTACATAATTACGATTGATCAGGAATCATCGGATATATACGTAGAAAAGTGGAACAGAACTAAAATCAAAGTATGTACGTACGAAGTCAGACAAATTCAATAGCATGATGGTTATATATATATAGGTAAACGAGTAATTGGGCCCCAAATAGTCCCGCTATGTAACCGACTCGTATCTTCAGTATTTCGGCCTGTATATTCGGACATCCATCTATATTCATAGTGATTGTAGTGCCCCGATGGCACGCCCTGGCATAGATATACATTGGCATTTGCATGACTTTTCTATCGTAACATTGATCATAGATGTATTAGCGATATATATGTTCGAACTGCGTACCATTGTATCATTTTTGTAATACGTTTGATGGCCATAAAGGCACGTGTTCAATGTGTATATGTATATATATATATATATATATTGTCAGGATAGTATCGTATAATTGTGTACCGTTGTAATCGATGTCGTAATGGGTATTTTCAGGTACGTAACCCAGGAAACTGCTTGGAATATGAATTGTTAGCCAGTTGTATGTCCGCGTATATCTGCCGTATTATACTTATATCGTTTGTTGTATAGTATGCGGCCATAAAAGCGCCGCCCCATCGTTGTCGTTATATACCGTTCATTTATCATTTTGTACCATAATTGTACTATTATGTTTGACTGGTCAGGCCATAAAAGCGCCTGTGTTTGGCCAGGAATTTATGTATTCTGGTTGTCGTATTTTGTCGTAATTTGTGTGAATTTTCAGGTTGGAGGTACGATCCATAGAGCGTAGCGTATTTAACGTGTTTTAGGAGGAATTTTAGAGATTGTACGCCTGCAAATTGATCTTTCATAGGTGCAGAACGCGATTATGGCGAGCCCTTGCCATACTCGATTTGTAGAAGAATTTTAGGACGGTACGACTCCCCCGTTGAAACCAGTATGAGCACTTACGCAGGAACTGCCCTACCCCGAATGGTAGGACCACAAGAGTTGTTGCTAATCCCAGTAGAAATAACTGGCCGTGACGAACACCCGTCACGACCGTCCTCACGAATGAGGACTACAAAAAGTGAGGCTGTTCGCTCGAAAGCGAACAGCAATTGAGAAAATTATCCGAAAGTTATAACAGCAAATGGAGAATATAAAGTTTACCAGTGCTCGCTACACTGGTAATTGGTACAACTTTAAGAAATATTATTTACCAGCGTTCAATTTCGCTGGTTGAGATAAGCAACAAAAGTCAAAATTTATGAAAATGTATGAAATTTAAAAAACCGAAAGTATCGGCTCCGGTCCATAACTCCGGAACCGTTGGGAATTCCGAAATTCAGTACTTAACATTTCTTGTAGATAATTTTACGGTCTTTCGATTGAGATCGGTTTCGTGGAAATCCGACCCGGATCCACGAACTTAGGGACAGATTAATATGTACATAAACGGCTTGAACACATTTAATCAAATAATTCGATGAATATTGGTCACAAAATTAAGTACCTAGTATCATTAGAATCCCCAGACCCGAGGCTTTAATTTGAGCCCGGACGGGTCTATATGCGCCCACTTTTAGGTATCCAATAGGAAGATTTCAAAATAACGCCCCGACCGGCGTGTCACCCCTCATTAGATTCCCATTGTCGAGACCAACCCAAATATCTATTAAACACCCCAGAAAAGTGCAACCCGAACCCAGGAGAACCGTTTAAACACCCCGATTTTTGGAAAATTTGACATGGACCCTCCCCCAAGAGCCCATTTTCCCCCCTGGAGACCGAATACGGTCCTGTTACATACCATTTTGACCGGACGGACATCCTGAGTCCGAATCCGAACTTCCTATGGCACTCCGACCATTCCCCAAGGACCCCCACCCTCCTTTTACCCCTTCGCTCCCTTTTCTCTTTCTTTGTTTACTTAAGCCACGCTTCTGTCGAGTACGGCTTTCCGATGTAACCGTACTAGCAATATGTATATATTTTAAGCCAATAGTCAAGTTAATATTAACTTAATGAAACATTGATTGTCGATGTCTCAGCTTGCTGGGTAAATAAAGTCGATATGAGGATGGCCACCCGTTTGCATTAGCTTTATATAGAGTTCACATAAAATTCGGAAATTATATTAAAGCGTTGAAGAGCTCTTATCAGCAAGTAGATGCTAATATAAATTTAATAGTAATACTGCCAGAGTGAACGAAGTCCAAGCGTCCTTAAATGTCCAACTCTGCCTGTCGGCCTTATAAAGTATGGTATTAAGCAAATATAAGTTTAAATTAAAGGTTTGTAGCGTGTCAGTAGCAATGCCAATTTGATGTGAGTGTTTGGAGAAGCTGTTTAGCTTTGATATGTATTTTGCACGCCGTTTATAGCATTCCATTGGTGTAGTTTAATTCGACTTACACTACCGACTGTTCAAGTTGCTGCACGGTTCGTAGTATGGCTTGCCGTTTAATATGGAGTTGTGCTGTTGGTATTGTAGGTATTTATGTAGTTCATAGTATAAGAGTTTTGTAGTAAGTTATAGTTTATATAAATTTAATGGCAACCGAGTAATAAATCATCCCAAATTAAGTAAGATTCGGCCACCAAAATTTCCGAAAATATGATAGGAATTCGGCCGATAAGACTATTGATTTAGTTAGGCAAGATTGGATCAGAAATTGGAGCAAAAGTGCTGAGTAAGCACTTTAACGGACAAAATTTCAAAAATTTGAAATTTTGAAATCCGAGTATAAAAGTAGAACCGCACTAAAATGTCAGCGTTCAGTACGACTGCGGCAGCGCAGAGTTCGGTCGTTTTGCAGACCGGCTCTAGCGCTTAGTTTCTTCAAGGTTTTATCGTCTTTATAGTTTACAGTGGATTTTGAGTTTCGTGATTGGTCGTGCGTGCGTTCGGATGGGCGATGGGCGCTGAAGCAACGGATCGACTTCTGTAAGTGTGGACAGGGAGGATCGTCCCTGGAGTCCAGTGTTATTGAAGCTAAGCAGAATCAGTGAGTCTGCATAAGTAGGTAGAGCATAGAAGAACGTATGTTGTGTTAAGGCAACGCCAAGTCTTTATGGACTCCCTGTCCATGCTTAGTGTTACATGATAGCCCTATTCGCCCTAGCCCGTCCCACGGCCCTTTAGCCATAGCGAGCCTTTTAGACAATTTGGATCGATGCCCGAAGTCGTACTGGACCTCCCTCGGTCGATGAGTTAGGACACAAACAAGCGCGACACTCGCGCCGAGTATTTTTGGCATGATTTCTTGAGTCGAGATAAGAAGTAGGAAAAATATTTTTGAGTCGACCGAGGTTAAACAAAACGCTCTTGATTGGAAATTATCACTATCACTCCGAATCATCCGAAGTCATGCTGCTCCGAATTTTGTCAAGTTCTTACCGATGTTTTTGCTCAAAAATTGTTACGTTTTATTGTTTTCTCGGGACACAAAGTTGTCCGACATTTTTGCTCTGTTTGTGAAAAAGAACCTAGGATGAAGGTACATATTGGAGAGTTCTAAAGTTATTACCGGAACTCAGTTGAATTTTAATGATGAGATACTGGTGCTGTGGGCACCGACAGCTTCTGAAATTTTAGTATTAGAAATGTCAGCACACACCCGGACTTAACGTTCCGTGCATGAGATACCTTGCCCAGGTCGAAAATCGTTATATCTTAGGAATTACCCCAATGATTTAATTCAAATTCTACCCGGATCTCGAGCAGGGTCCGAGTCACTGATTTAGCACTTAAAACGTTCCAATATTACGCCGGAAACCGAAACCCGACGGCCTTGAAGTGGCCTAACCCCACTAAAAATGTGAAATTAAGATTAAAAATAAAATATTTTAAGAACCTCTCCAGGGATATTGCTGCAACTTTCGCTGTTTCTTTGTAGGGAAGTCCGCCATTGGACACCGCTTTGAATCCCAACATTTGCGGATCGGAATCATAAACTCGATGGCCTTGAGGAGGCCTAACTCAGCCAAAATGTCAAATAAAGATTAAAATTGAAATGTGCTAAGTTTTGCTCCAGGAATTTTGCTTGCACCTTGGCAGTTTCTTGGTAGTAATGTCTACTCATAAATAGGATTGTAAAACGCATCGATTTCGTCTTAGAAACATAAACCCGACGGCCTCGAAATGGCCTAACCCCACTAAAATGCAGGTTGTAGTTTGAAATTAAAGTTACTCAAGATCCTCGCCAGGAATTTTAGCGAAACTCTCGCAGTTGCTTCGCAAGTATGTCTACCGTGAGATAGTACCATAAAATTTAACTTTAGCAGGTCGGAATTACAAACCCGACGACCCGGTTGGGGTCCGCCCCCCACCTGAAATTGGAAATGTTCTTCAATCAAAATTCTCTCCAGGAATCTCGATGATTTTTACTGTGCCAATAGGGACCCGTCAGGCCTCCCGCTTGAGTTAGTAAGCCCGGCAAAGCCGCGGCCCGGTCAAAAGTTGGAATAAACTTAAACCCGAGCAGCGCAAAAGCCGCTCAGGTTTTCGTTGAATTTGTAGCTTTCGCCGCAGCATATACAGTTTTACAGATAGGTATTGGTCTCGCGCTTACACACATTTTCCAAGTTTCTGAGTTTACAGTTCAGTTTTTCTCCCTTGAGTACAATCATCAATGCAGCACGACTGCATCGCAGTCGCGAAATTCTTATGCGCTGCCACCGTAGCAGCAGTATCAAGTTTACCAGAGTTGGTAAATTTCCCAGCTAGTGGTAAAGTTTTTAGGAATAAAATTGACGACGTCGCTAGACGCGATGTCGGGCCTATCGGGTCTCGGCCCGACCGACCAATTTTTGTGAGGACCGTTGACCCGGTCCTAGGAAATCGATACGTAAGGACAAGCCCAGCCGCCAGGTAAAATTTAGTAGAGAAAGGCTGGCAAAGTAACGAGTTATTAGGAATCAAGGGTCCTCCCCAGCCCTAGCCGAATTATATCTGAAAATTTGGGAGGTAAACTTCGAATTGAGCGAAATAAAGACTCAGGCCGAATGCACTCCAAAGCATAAATTGGTTGCGGTTGTCCAAACAACCGGGGCCTCCATTTACCATCACGCTTCGTCGAGCAGAGGTTGCTCGAAATAACAGTCGAATGTTAGTACCAAATTGAGCTCGTTTTTGAACGCTTTAAGTCAAATCAAGGTAGATCTTAGTAGCATTAGAGTAATGCCGATGGCCTGTGTGGCCTCGCCACTAATATTACGCGTTTCAGTTAAAGTCATAGGTACCGCCCACCTAGTGGATAGAACCAAACGCGGTACTTGGTAAAGCACGAAATTTATGGCCCAAGCGTAGTCTACCGGGGCCCACAAGCTATTCGGAGCACCAGCCCGCCCAAATCGTTCCTTTTTGCTGTTGTCGTAAACCCCGTTGGTGTATTTCAAATGTTCGTCTTTTGTAGTGACCTAGGCCAAGGATCTGTTGTAATTAGGAACTCAATGCCATCATGTTTGTAGAATAGCTCGATAGGGAACGAGTGCATAAATTAGCCGGCATACTTAGATGTTTCACTACAAACTTTATAGGGTCATTTTAAAATGTATGTATGTATGCGAGTAGGCAAGAAGATGTTGTACCACACCATTGTCGCATCATAGAATGTAGGAGACGTACCGAGGAATATTGCATACTCTTGTCATGGTATCCTTAAGCATTGTTGTATCCATTATTGTGTTATGTTGTCATAAGTTCACCTCATCGCTACTAACTGCGAGAATAAGTAACCGATCACTATGTACCATAGTTTTGTGATTTGCACGAGCAAGATGAAGTCTCGCAAACGTCCCGTTGCACGCTCATCCCCGTATCCCCGCCTCGTTCCGCCTTTCGCTTACCCGAACCTATTGTTGTGTCGGAGTTCCCCTCTTGTTATCAAGCATAGTCCTAAGCAAATAGTTATTTCGATGGCGCCTTTATTATGTCGATAACTAACCACAGCATCTCTTGGTGCTGATTTTAATTTGACCCACTACTGACTGTTCATGAGTATGGTAAGCGCAGCTGTCATAAGATAAGGCCTCACAGTATATGCCGTGTTTTGACTCAGCTGTGTGAGTTCAGTGAAAAAGGCGATGACTCCGCAACCCGCCCCGACTGAAGCTCTGCTCATTACGTATTAGCGTGCCATAATTGTGACATAACGCTTATTGTATCTGCCCGTACAATATGTATCTGTCCGCGTAATCGTAAATTTTTGTGTAACTCATCAATAAATGCTCGCTGAAAACCCGAATTGTGTGTTTTGTTGACCCGTAGTAGCGATAGGAACTGAAGGGGTTTGAAATCCGTCACCCCAAATCGACGTCCCACGTTCAGGTTTGACACTCGCATCGAAGAAGCAAACCTCAACGTGACTCGCCGATTACAAATGAATTTACTAATTAACCCATTATTGGCGGAATTTAAATTTTCTTTCTGCAGGCATTCTTATGCTTACATATGCGTCAAAAGAGACTATTTTACTCAGAAAAATTCAAATGTAGTCCATCTAACTGTTTGCTGTACAAATACTGCTTGGCAACTATAGTTGCCAATCGCCTATGCCAGGTGTCAAAAATCGACAAAAGCAAATAATTCAAACGATTTGTCAACATAACTAAATCCCTACCATAACCTATTGCATTTGTAAACTGTACACATGAAAGTGCTTCTTTCTCATAACGTAAAATAATCCGTTTTGCTTGTCATATTTTTAACAGCAACAATTATATGACAAAAACTGTTAACCCAATAATGTAGCAGTCAACTTTAGAAAAACAAACTTATATGGATAACAAAATGTTTCAAAATAGTATCAGTACGATCGTTTTATGGCAAACACTACTGCAAATGGTATGACTTGAAACACTCAACATGAAGAGATACGCTGCATTTTTCACATCTGTAAGGAGTACGGCCTCCACAGTGCTTACACCTGCAGTACTTGGATTGTCCGCGAACCACTGTATGACCCTCTTTATCCTGGCGCAAAGCTATTTCTGCAGCTCCACGCATCACAACTGAGCGCCCAGGACGAACTGGTGGTTGACCATGAAGTGAAATCAACTGAAGCACTATTTGTCGTTGAAAGTCAAGTAGAGCGCATTTTTGGTTTTTCAGCTCACGGTACAGCCGCCACGCGTTAACTAGCGCGGCCGACAAACCCCATGAAAACAACGGCCACCACCATTTCTTATTACGGATGCGAATGCGATACGTCGCTACAAACTGATCAAACCGATCAACACCTCCCATACGCTTGTTGTACACATGCACGGGCTGAGGAACAGGAATGTCTATCCTTTTCTTTTCGGAAGAAGAATACCGATTTGCGCTTTTCAGAGGGTAACAAGGAATATAATTGGTAGCTACAGTTACAACGTTATTATCGTTCCAACGAACAAGGAGATTATTACCATCAGAAGCTATGTCCATTTCACCCCGTGGCTTTTTCTGCATTGTCTTCTTAGTAACGAGTGGCGCACCCTGCAACCGATTATCCCTCAGTGTTCCGACACCACAAATGCCAATGTTGCTCAAGTTATCCAATAACGGCAGTGAGGTGAGGAGGTTGTCAAACGCCACTGATGATCCAGATGTTAGATCCGATTTGTTCACCAAATCGACGACAACATCCCCACCCTGCCCTAAGCCGGACGATTCTATCTTTGTATCTTTTCCACAGTATGGCTCGGCATGTACCAGAAAGCCGTCGCTCGAGGCTAGGCACCAAAGTTTGAACCCAAAGCGCACGGGTTTTCCACGGATGAACTGTTTTGTACCATGTCGGCCGAAATATGGTACGATGGACTCATCAACGCTGTAGTTGCCTTCTCGGGATACCACTTTGAAGTTCTTGTTCAGATTTTCGAACAGTGGACGTATTTTATAGTAACGATCGTTATCCATTGTCAGGTTGTCGGCTAGATGAAGATACCGCAAAATCTCTCGGAACCGATCGCGCCGCATAGCACCAGCAACAAATTTTTGGTGGGTGTCTGGTGATAGTGACCAATATAAATCTCGGTGAGGCAGTCTAACGTAACCCGACAGCAACAGAATTCCGCAGAATACGAGAAATTCCTTCGATGTTAGTTGAAGATCGTAGCCCTTCTGTTGTGCGTAGAGATTTGTTTGACGTGTTATTTCGTGAATGAGTTCCGGAGGAAACATCATTTCGAATGCCAGAATTTCGCTTTCGACTTTGTCTAGCAAATCGGCCGAAAATATCACGGTTGCGCCAGCGTCGTGCCTCGGTTTTGCGACGCTTTTTCGTTACTGCTGAAGAAGATTGCGTTTCTTCCTAATCATCAGAATCCTCAGATTCTATCCCAAACGGTGGATCACATGGAGTTCGCAATACCCGCCGTGGTAAATGTTGGAGCTGACCCTCGTTTTGGTCGTCAGATTGCTCTGAATCACAGTCAGAATCTGCCTCTGGACGCTCGGTAGGAGGTTCCATGTTGATAACGGGCTGTCGTTCATCATCGACGTCATCCGAAAACTCGCCGGCGTCAATCATATCAAGAACTTCATTCAGGGTATACCTAAAGAAATTATTAACCGTTTATTCTAACTGTTCATCTCATTATAGCCCAGAGTGACTGTGTTAGTAACGAATCAGATTCCACGAAGTAAAACACTATGTCAGTAATCACCAAGAAAGTGCAATAATTAGTATTCAGTGAAAGGTTCTTTACACATTGCATAAGAGATTGCTTTAACTTGTCGTTTTCGTATGAAAACATTAAGTGTGGCCCAAGTTACTAAGAGTGCAGTTCTAAAATCCAAAATAATTTCCAGTACGTTGCATCTCAACCGGCGAATGGCAACTATAGTTGCCAAGGAAAAATTCCTTCTGATAACTGCGGTTCCGTACTATCCACATAATCAATAAAATATTTTAATGTTTAGCCAGTGAACTGTAGATTAACTGTAACTGAACAAAACCTATAAAAATAAGTTTTAACAGTATGTTTACCTTGCTTTGCCTGTCCTTTTTCGCCCTGCGTCAGACATGGTTCAAAATACGCTATATAAGTGCCGATATTTACTACCAATGAAATTATACACAATATATTGCAACTAAAATGCCTAAAAAACATACAATGTATTGTAAATAAACCGACAATGTCCAGATTGTATTATAAGGGGCTCTGCTATGGTTTCATAACGTCCTTGGCAACTATGGTTGCCAGTCGCCACTAATGGGTTAATCGTTATTGTTGTATAGGTACGACTGGTGCGACTTACTAATTGGAAAAAATTGTAAACTCACGCTGAGCACCCAAACTAGGAAAATTAGATGCGCGCGGATCCGACGTTAAACGTCTAGGGATTTGTCGGACCCTAGTGGTGGCCACTGGCTAAAACAAAACCAAATAATTGTCCATTTTTAGAAAGTTAGAAAGAATTTTACACTTCCCGGGTTGGACGTGGATAGGGAATAGTGGTACGGTCTCTTTGGCCTGTGAGCAGGTGACGGAGCCGACCTCCCTGGGGACCTCAAAGGTAGTACCTCGTAGACTACGTGCGCAACCCTTCCGGCAGGATGAGAACACATCCTGTGAAGCGCTCCTGCGGCTTGCTAAGCTCCGTCATTTCTTGGGCCTGACTCGCGTGGGAAAAGACATTCGCGTGATTGAAACCCATCAGGTCCGCCCTTGAAGTCACGATAGCCGGGGTCGTATGGGCATTGCGTCTGGGAAGTGCGCAGTGCAGCAGCGTCACGTCGATATTACATAAGCATTGCCTTTCTTTCAAAAAATAAACTTTGGACAGAAATTACGAATTGACATAATTTTGAGGCTAAAACGCATAATTCGTAAACGAGCCAACATCTTCATGGAATAACTCAAGAGTGAAACGATTATATCATGACTACAGTTTTTTAACAGCTACAACATGTTACATAATAATTATAGATTAAAAAATTATAGGCAAACCCATATTTTCGACGCTCATCAATAGTGTGAGTTAGGTACGCATGCAGCATATCACTACCGATTTGTGACCACTAGAAGTTCATCTCACTAAATATTAGACTTAATAATAAACTATATTCCTCAAAATCATTATGACATCGTTTATACAAAATACTAAACTAGCTTCGATTTACTAAAAACAATACAACGAATGATCAGTGATACAAAAATGCGGCTGTGATTACCGGTTTGTCCATAGGCAAATATACAAGCATTATATCCCTGGAACGCATTGTCAAGAATGTCCCCACCAAGCGCTTCGAACACTGTTACCTGATCTATAAACAAAGACGCACTAATAAGTAACTAAAATATAAAAACCTAGGCCACAATGTTGTGTTGCACATAAGATTAGCGTCCATAATAATTCTATGATCTTAATATTTGTTACGGTACCCTCAAGCATCCCCTTAGACACAAAACCTTGCACATAAATAGCGCTAAAAATTCAAAGTTCCGCTTACTAATACCACAGACATCCAAATTACTCTGTACAACTACAACTACCGTGGTATTCAAAAACCATTACTCATCATTGTATGTCATATCAAGCATCTACAAATTGCAATACACGCTCCACCAATGAATAATAGTTTTAGACTTCATTGTGAGGAATAACACTAAAATAAATCGATACAGCTCAAAAATATACTCCTAAAATTTATAGTTTCAAAAATAATTCACAGAAAAAAAGTTTTTTATACGGCAAATTTGTTGGTCCAGATAACCCTACAGCAAAAAAATTAACTGATACATAATAATGTATATCTCATGAAGCCAGGCAATAAAATCTAGTACAAGCTAAACTATGTATGCATAAATACAAGAGCGACTATCAACTGTAATACACATATTTAAATATAATAATAAATGAATGCGTAGTAAATTGGTTTAGTTATGACTTATGAAAATAGCGATTGGTCGATTGAAGTTTCTCCGAGCGCTTTCATGGCGGGAGATAAAACAGGAACTGAAAATTATTGATAAAGCCCTTTTCCAACCAGCGCCTGATCGCACCTTTTTGAAGTTATTATTTTCTTGTTGTAATTTTACTATATAATTTCGAAGAGTCAGTTGCATCTTTTAACCTTCGACATGTTCTGTACGCGTTTGTAACCTAATGATGCGTAATCCTACTACACACCGTTCCTGGAGCCGCATTATATTCTGATACTCAGTTTACGTAATTTACAATGATTCGACGCCTGACCAATAAAGGTGGCGGAATGTTGAACGTTGCAATTTAGCTAACTTCCGTACATACGTACAAACATTCATAATTGTTCAACTGAAGCTATCGGGTTCTAATCGCATGGTATTTCTAATTATTCAACTGAAGCTATCGGACCCACTCTGTTTGAGCTCCAACAAATCAGTAAATGTAAACTATCGTTACTATTAGCCAAAACCGGATGATGTTAAATTAACTTTCAACCCTTACAAGGATCGATATATCGCTAAAATTCTACGTTTCGGCGTTTAAGAAAAGGAAAATCTCAATCAGGTTACAAGCCTTAAAAATAAATCCGGATACATGTATAATACATAAAATCATCTGACTACTCACGAACATCGGCAGAATGCGGAAAACCACATTAAGGAATAGTATCTCACACGCGGGTGGAAAAGGAGCGAGCACGGTCGCTAAGAAATATTCCCAGGTTGAAATGAATTATGTAGTAAAAATGGATACTAAAAATACAAACAGCACTGTAATGACGTGAGACAGCAACAGCATATCTGCAACGGCAATACCATCGTATTCAGGGCACTTGAAACCCTATTTAAGAATGTTATGACGCTCTAATCGCAATAACATGTCACAAAAGCAAAAAATGGGTTCATTCGAGGGCAATACTACCGTATCCTGTGTGTTTGAAAACCTATATAGGAATGATTTGACGCTCCCACCCTGCAATAACATGTCACACAAGCAAAAAGGTGTGGTCTCATAATAGGCCGACAGACCCTAAAACATCCCATATTCCCGTAGAAGAATACGATGCAACAGCTTTCCAAGGACAATACCAATATTTTCAGTGTGCTTGAAAACCTATATAAGAATGATTTGACGCTCACGCACAAACATAATATTCCACAAAACACAATAACATTCTACAAAAGCAAAAAATGTTGTGTCGTGTGAAAATAGGTCGACAGACCTATAACACCACATGTTCCTCTGGAACGACATCATACACTAACCATAGGTCTCGGCGCAATACCGTTTTGTTAAGCGTGCTCGAAAAATTATATAAAAATGGCATGACGATCGTACCACACAATAACATGTCAGAAAGCAAAGTAGTTGTGTTATGTGAAAACAGGTCGACATATCCTATTTGAAAGCATAGCGGCCCAGACAAGAATAGAAAAGTTGTAACTATGGATGAGTTGATTTCAGAGGTAATTCTGATTTTCGAAGCCAAGCCTTTATCGCCAGATATAGATAGCGAAGATAAATACCCGGGTGACCTAATTCCAAAAAATGGGACCCTTGACGGTTTGGGATTCATTCTGACCCATAAGACATGATCGAAAGGCCTAGTGTATAATGAAAAATACAAATAGGTAAATTTGTGATCAAATAAAAGCTGCAATGATCCATCCAACCGGTGATGATTTATGATCTCTATAGTAGTCGAAAAAAATTTATTACGATCTTTCCGCTAGCAAAGCTATAGGAGAAATCCCCGCTCGCTTCCCTAGGTCCGTTTGAATAAATCAGTATTTCACAATACTTATGATGTCACGACCCGCAACAGGTTTTTTAACCCCCACGTGCACTAACGGTACAACGAACAGAGACTGATTAAGTTGTATAAGTTATATACTATATTCATACAAATACTACGGCTTTTTGCTCATATGCATTATCCTTGGACCATTGAACATCGAATGCCCAGATGTGGTAGTACGGATAAACGAAACTGTAAATAGTAAACGATAAATCTAAGGATATTATAACCTTTAGACCTTTCCTATTTGTAAGATACCAATTTTGGATCCAGCTCCAGAAGTACTGAAAAAAGCGATACAAAAGCAATCATGTACTGTACTCCGTAACATTAAAATTATAGTACTTAATATATGCGCGAAGTAACAAGTGTTGCAAGAATTATATATGTCATATATAGCCATTCTAGTAGTAGGGGAATACCTTTTAGGGACATGGAAAAAGAAATCTCCGACAAAAATGTTATCGGGAGGATATTGTGGGTAAAGTGTGCTTAACTGGCTGTGATAAATAGGTTTCTGGTGAAAAATGCTCTGCAACCATTAAATGAAATTTTAAGATTACTGTTATGAGAAAAATGCTTCACGGCAATTGTTTGGCTATGAATAATTTTACTCTGCTTAATTTTATCTGGTGTGTCATACCGGTGTAGAAATGCGCTGTGCTTTTCAACTTAGCACGGTGTTTCATGATTTGTTGGAAATGATGTTATGACTACTAGTATGCGATGAGGGCATAGCGACGGAAAATGCGCTTTTCAGTCCAAAAAAGTTTTGCGTTGAACATTGACAAAATTTTGAATGTAATGAAACGATCACCCCTGATCATGTTCCCCTACTTTTCACTTTATTAGACCAACGTGACAAGCATGGTAATGTTTACAACATTGTTGTTGTTGAGCCATCAAACATTTCTGTTCATAGGTTGACCATAGCTGAATTAATGAGCTTTTTGAACGCTTCTCGGTCTTGGACAAACTGTTGGCAATGGTTGAGCCACTTCGTTTTCCATGTTCTCGAATTTCCCCTGAATGACTGCTTAGCTGCAGAAATATTGAGGTCCTGTGATACTTAACGGATCCAGGTCTTTCTGACACCGCAAGAGGATCTTTACCAGTTTGGGTGGAAGTTGGCAAACAATAGCCGATGTGGTAACCGAGGTTCCATTCTGGACACATGATTAAGCGCCGTCTCTTGATATACTGCGAAATCTGCTCTCCAACTCCGAGTCGTTGTCGTACTTCTTTATTAGTAACCCGGTCTTGATACGAGATTCTCAGTATACGCCGCCAGGATCGGCGTTCGAAGATTTCCAACTTCCTTTCCAGCTATTTCGACACTGGCCAGCTTCCACAACCATACAGTAGTACAGGTCGTACATCTGCCAAGTACATCCGCTTCTTTGTTTTTTGAGACGTTCCTCTTCTTTAACAAATGATTCAGAGCCCGCATCGCTGCAACCGCCTTTGCAATACCTGACCTGTCCACAGCCCTCCGAAAAGTGGGGGGAACTTCGGCGGGCCCCATGTTCATTCTCGGTGGAAAATTAAAAGTGGGGGATAAATTTTGCTTAAAAATGCTAAATATTTACATATTGTCATACATTTTTACTACAGTGAATGTATTTTCAAGCTAAAACGATAATGCCAAGTTAATATTAAGTACTACCCTTGAATAACGTCCGGAATGCGATTGTCAACAACCAGAATTCCATGCATTTTAAGTGAATATTAATACTAATGAATTTAAACTTACATTGTAAAGAAATTTATGATAGACACTGTGTAATTTTACTGTAAAGATTTTTTCACTTTGAACATGTAAAACTTACTCTTCTCACTACTAACAAAACGTGTATAGTTATGTCTTTATCACTGCTTCTATCACAAATCCCGAGCTATAAATGACTAATGCACTTTGCAATTCGTAAAGTATACGGCGTTTCGCCGACTGGGGAGATTCATTATGCAATAATCTAATGATAAAGCGTTATACCTTTGTTATACTATCTGTAACGGTATGTTGTAAACATTACAATGCTTGTCACGTTGATTTAATAAAGTGAAAAATAGGGGAACAGGATCAGGGTAATCATTCCACTAGTTTTAAGTTTTTCCTATGTTGAACGCCAAACTTTTTCGGACTGAAAACAGAATTGTACCAAGCAATCAACACCCAAATCAATAATATATCACGTGTAAAACATGGATTTTAGGTCCGATTTTTGACGGAACTATAAGACTAACTACCGGGCCCACATCGCCAATTTTTGCAATCTTCCGCATGAGAAGACCTAGCAAGTAGGCTTGGTTGCTGTCCTGTTTCGATCACGCAGTTTTCAGGTTCAGGACAATCAATAAAACACGAAGCCTGCAAATTAGGTGTACACGCAGACATCTAAAGTGTAATGATATCAAAAAAAAAAAATAAAACGACCAGAGCAGACAACTCAAAGAACGTATAAACACCAAAAACGCCCACACAAGATTTGTCACGTCACAGCTAGGTCGTATCACAAACACCCTTCCCAGAGGTTTGAGCTTTCCCTCCGAGGAACCACGATAAAACAACTACACGCTGCGTTACAGTATCAATTTCATTACTGTTTTATACGAAATGTAATCACAGCATATCCCTTATTGGCAAACAGATGAAATGCGGCAAATCATTAATAACTTATTATTAACTTACCCACAAAATGAGAATCATCTTTGTCAAATGACCAAAAGCAGTGGTCGAAGGCGAATGTTTTTGAACTTTTCCTAAGAATTATGAATGTATGATTAAGAATAGATTGTAAATAAGTGACATTTATAACCAATTTATAATTCATAATCGTACAGCAGGGAATAATCGAAACCGGAACCGTCCATTTAAGCCGGATCCAGAACCTGGTCTTCGAAACTTATATACAGTAAAACAGGTGAAGGACGAAATTAAGGCAGGGTGGATTTAAAATATATTTCACATTAAATTTAGTGTAATTTGGACATTATTGCCTGTATGGGACTTTGAAGAGGTTGAGGAAGCTAAAATATTTATTTATTGATCAAGATGACGGTTTTTTGAACTCACAGTTGAAAATGCCTTCCGCTGTACTAGCTTGTGTAAACTGCGCCAGACTGAATGTTCTGTAACGCACGGAGCGCACACTAGACGATTTTGCTCTGTCTCCAATCGCCTCCCTTTACTAAACATACGTTCGTTAAGATGTAATTCCGTGGGAAACCTGAAATTATTGGTTTATGTGGAAAATAAAAAGTATACTATAATGTTCTGATCGTTCGCCAGACGCATTGTTCAGGCTAGCGTTGGGCAAAATGATAATAATGATTTTCATATCTGAATGCTATAAATGACTGTGGTATTGTTCGCACGGTTTCAATACATACAGTTCGTTCCCAAAAACGCAGTTTCTGGCTGCTTTGAAGATATTTTGCTGTACTCAAAAATAGACTGATTACAAAGTTTACAAGCGCACTGGTTGGTGTCTCACGCAACTTATATTAGCCAAGGTTACAGTTAAGTACTTCAATAATCCATGCTCTATTACGTATATCAAGTTGAACCGGTTCAATTTTATAATATACCACAGATTTCTGAATGGGCCAACTGCTACAAGCATCGACCTAGCTTTGTTTTGCTAATAAACTCCTGCCTGGTGAAGATGAAAAATTCTTAGCGAAATTGTGTATTACTTAGTTTCACAGGGCAAAATGCTGAGTTAGTATTTTCTTTCGTTTGGTTGTGTTGGAACTTGATCATTGTCTATAACCTATGACTGGACCACAAACGAAGCAAAAATGTAGACAATTTAAACAAAATTTTTAAACCGGAATCCCGGTTCCGGTATGGTTTTGCCTTTTGCAGCAACCGGAAGACGATTTTCGTCGGAACCGGAACAGGAATTCGGGCTACTCCATGTCGTATAGGTACACAGCTCTTGCCAGAAAAAATGCTTATACACCAAGTACATTGTGTTCAGATTTGCTGACATCTGAAAGTACCACATTCCTTCTAACAATTTATTTGTTCTTGTTATATAACCACGTACAACCGTAACGTTGAGCCTACAGATCTTCGTAGGAGCAGTGCTTTGCATAAAACGTCTAATCTTTCTTCACTGAACTCAATGCTTGTGGCTAGACAATTATGGTCGACAAGTTCTATGAAAATCATTTCCATCGTTGTGTGAGGTCCCTATGCATCCATTGTTTTGGAATACCAGAAATGCCGACGAAGAGTAACGTTGAGCCTACAGATCTTCGTAGGAGCAGTGCTTTGCATAAAACGTCAAATCTTTCTTCACTGAACTCAATGCTTGTGGCTAGACAATTATGGTCGACAAGTTCTATGAAAATCATTTCCATCGTTGTGTGAGGTCCCTATGCATCCATTGTTTTGGAATACCAGAAATGCCGACGAAGAGTTCATTATCATGTCTTATTTAGTTAGTTAGCTATTTCCTTTCCCGGAACATTACTATGGCCAAATATATATCCAACCAACTTTTAACTTTATTGTGCTCTCTTCGGATATCTACCTATTGATCCGTCATCCGCCATTACATATTGAGTGATTTCATTTGTTGGAAAAATGGGGGGAGGGGAAATCAGGGAAGTCGCCCGCCATTTTTTCAGCTGCATCCCCCATTGTCTCTGGACCCGCTATTATTTCTCACCCCCAAAACCGATCTATTCGAGATCAGGCTCGCCAAGTTTCAACCTTAAAAATAGCATTGTTCTATTTTTAAAATTTTGAGCGATATGAGGGTTTTGGGAAATTTTTGCCCAAGATTCGATTAATATTGTAAGTCACCTAACCCCCACATGATAATTTTCCCTCTCTTTCCAATGTAGCCAGTTTCAGGGGTCAAAAAGTTTCAGGCTATAGCAGGGGGCCCCAATTTCAGGGGCCAACAATTTTTAAAAATGTGGGTTTTGGTTTTTTCCACAGATTTGACTATAACTTTTGACTGAATGGACCGATTTGCCTCAAATTTGAATATTGTGCAGAGAAGGCACTGGGCCTATGTGGGACACAACGGCAAGGCGCCGTGGTAAAAAGATACGGAGTCCCATATTGGGAACGCAAACAAAGAATTGATATATTTAAATGTTGTAAAATAGGGCTCTGTAACTGGTCAGTAATAATGCGGCTGTCAGGTCGAACATATTGATAAGGAATAATGACATTAATGGTGCTGTTAGGCACGTTGAAAAGCAGACAAATTCTAGTTTGGCGTTCTATTTTGCCGAGAACCCAGTCCTGCTGTCGGCGGCAGAGCCCATGATTATACTTTTGTCGGAAGACGATGGACTCGTGAATTTCGACATCTAAATTAATACCACCGAACATTAGGGTTTGCCAATGTTCTCTGTCGTATACAACGGCGACACCACGGCAGTAGTTGTACCAGCATGTGACTGTTTCAGCATATATGCGAGCTTGGGTTTGTACCCAGTTAGGAAGTTTGTTCATATAACCAAATATAATTAGTATTTTATTTAGAGGTAGATTGTAATTAAAAAGAGGGAACTTTAGCAAACAGAACACTTGCGTTTGCAGTTGAGGCGTCGCTACTCATAGTTATCGCTACGTGCTAAGTCGTTCCACTGTGCCAAGTGCATAAGTTGATCCGGGTAACAAATCCAAATACGGCTGTTACATATTAATCTCCATCAAGCCTGTAGTTCAATAGTGCGGCCATAGTCGACTGTTGCTAGATTCAATTCCGTATAAGTGACGTGTAGTTGTGTCAACTCCTGAATAGTGATTAGCTTATCTGAATTTAATAGCTTAATAGGACGGCCTGTGACTACCATATTTAGTGATTAATATCATAAAATGAAGAAAAAATTCCTGAATATGGTTGAAATTGCTAGCAAAATCAGCTAATCCACCTGAGTCGAAATATAGTAAGATTTTCACTCTCCGAGAATTCTCTCATTTCCCCCCACATCAGAAGCTTTTTATTCACAGACGAGAATTGTTGTAAAAGCGCAGCGCGTTGTTCTAACAAATATGCATGAATTTACTGAAAGATTGCTTAATTTATTTAAAATCGCTACGTTTAGCTAATGCTTGCTTAATAATATTCCACATAACGTAAAACTATTATCTCACATGCATGAAATCGAGCGAGTGTGATTCATCTACAAGTGAGATTACGTTTAATCAACGAAAACAGAATTTTCATTTGATGTTATATATGCCACCGTGAAGCTTTCAAATCCTGATATGACAAAAGTTAAGGAATACCGATATTGTATTTAGTTAATGCTTGCTCAATACTAGAATCTTGGGAACACGCAAGTGTATGAATCCGGAGAAATGCGAAACTGAAACGTTAACATACAGTGGAACAATTCATTAAAAATATATTCCTGTTACGAAACAAAGATGTAACTCACCAAAAACTGTTTATTAATCTGCTGTTCAATAAGGCATAGATACAGCAAAACTGATAGATATCTAATACGCACACTACTAGGGTTAACTCTACCTCAGAACTGCTTACGAATGATGAACAACATACGTATGTAATCTATGTAAATATAAGAATCTTAACAAAAGCACAGTAGCACAGAAAACATAAACAGAATTTGCAGACCACATGCGATTCGTCCCTTTCGCACCACTTGCATTCTCTCACCCATTGATATAGCTACCTCTACACGAAGAGATACGTTTAAATACAGTGAAGATTTGAAATCAGCACCCATGAAAACTTGAACTTAAGTCGTCGTCCTGAGTCATTGATTGCTCTGACGGTTGACTGCCATATGAGTAAGCTGTTTCCATTGCTTCAGGTCCGCTGCGAGATCCATCATGATTTGAATGTGGTTATTAGACCAGTTGACCGCAACATAAGTTTCTTTCAGGAATTCCATGTCCTTTTTGATCATTTTCCATAATGTTAGCTTGGGGGCGTTTCTGGCACAGCGCCAATGGGCAGGAACTGGCGCGGTAACCATCAGGCGGATAAATCGGTTATTCGCCATTCGGAATAAGTGGCCAGCCCATCGTAGTCTGTTTCGTGTTACCGTTTCTTCAATTCGCGGTTGATTGTTACACATCATTCGAATATATTCGTTTGTGCGATGCTCGCTAATTGGGGTATGAGTTATTTCGCGCAGGCATCTCATTTGGAACACTTCCATTAATCGTAAGTCTGATTGTAGTGGGCACCATGATTCTGAACCGTATAACAGTATCGGCAGGATAGCGGTCCGAAATACCTTGATTTTGGTAAATAGGGTTACCTGGTTTTGGGACCACAGGCATTCACGAAAGCGGGCGAAGGCGGACTGCGCGCTGCCAATACGGGCGACAACATCATCAGTTGCGGCGACAACATCATCAGTTGCGGCGACAATACGGTTGGAGACAACAGAGCCGAGGTATTTGAATTGATGCACCGATTCCAGCGCGGTGCCGTCCGCAGTTAATTGTGGGTCTGGGGAATTGATTGGTAGCACCTTGATTTTAGCAGGGGATATTTTGAGGCCGAGGGATATTTTAGTGCGTTTGCATAGAGCTCATCGAGGAATCGTTGAGCTTCTACTTCCGTTTCGGTTAAGAACACTATATCCTCAGCATACGTGAAATTTGTAACAGACCACAGATTATTTCCAACTACTACCCCGTTGAAGTTAGCACAGGTCTGTTTCATAATCCAGTCCAGCGCGATAACAAACAAGGATGGCGAGAGAATGCAGCCTTGGCGAACTCCGGTGGTAACGTTAAATGGATCTGACATGTCATTGTAGACTCGAACCCGACTGTTTGCATGGGCGTAGAGGTTTCGTAATAAGTTGGTAAACTTGAGGGGGATGCCCGCGTTGTTCAGTATGCGCCATAGCGATTCCCGGTGAACACTGTCAAAGGCAGCAGCAAAGTCAACGAACACAGCGTACGCTGGTTTGTTATACCTGATACGGCGTTCGATACACTGGCGGAGACCGAAAATTTGGTCACTGCATCCCCTACCACTACGAAAACCCGCTTATGAATCGCTAACGATAGATTCATAGTGGTTATTTATCCGTTGACGAATGATGGAGCACAGGAGCTTTCCGCCGATAGAAAGCATGCTTATTCCGCCGATAGAAAGCATGCTTATTCCGCGATAGTTGGCGCACACTGATGTCTTGCCTTTTTTGTGTATCGGCACAATCACAGCATCTTTGAAGTCTTGGGGAACTTGTTCCAACGACCAGATTCGGCACAGTAAATGTTTCAGAGGCTCGATTATGGACTCACCGGCAGATTTGAGTTTTTCAGCCTCGACATTATCAATACCGGCGGCTTTATTCGATTTTAACAGTTTTATGGCTACGCGTATTTCATTTGCTGTGGGGGGACTGGCATCGATACCGGATACGATGGGTACGTTTGACGGCCCCAGTAAATTGAGGAGAGGGTCGTAGACGTCTGGATCAGGGCGATTAAGCAGACTGCTGAAATAGGTCACCCACGTCAACATCCGTTTGGAATGGTCAGGAATACGGCACTCCATTTGCGTCCTGGAGAAAGGGGGCACACTGGTTTGGATTCCAGTAATTTGGCGGATCGTTGTGAATAAGGTTTTAGAGTCCCCGCGGTGGGCAGCATTGTCCATTTTACGTGCTTGATCAGACCACCATTGGTCACTGTCGAGGCCTAGCGAGCGTTTGATTTGGCGGCTGAGATAGTTTTTGTGACGGGGGTCGGACGTAAGTTTACACTGATCGACTAGCCTGAGGGTGGCGTCAGAAATCCACGGCCGGCGTCGTAGGCGCTTCGGTTGGCAAAAATGCGAAACGGCAGTGTTAACCTCGCTTTGAATTGAGTTCCATATCGTGTTTGGGCACTCAACTTCTCGCAGGTCATCGAGACGAAGTTCCAGCGCGGCACGATTAGTGGGAATTTTTAGTGGCCAGAAATCCAGCTTTGGCAGGCGTTTGGGAATGCTGCGCGCTTTTAGGTGTAGACGAAGCTTGAGAATAACCATACGATGGTCGGACCCGATAGTGGCTCGTTTGTTGACTTTGACATCGTGCAGGGAGGATCTGAAGCGTTTTGTGATAAGTACATGGTCGAGATCCTTACGGCAGCGACAGTTGTTTGAAAGCCATGTGTGCTTCAGGCGGGTGGCATGATGGAACCACGAGTTGCCCTCAAAGAGATTATAATTTAGCACGAAAGATAACATGCGTATACCATTGTCGTTCAGTTCACCACTACCCGAAGGGCCAACCACTTCTTCCCACCCGATTCGGTTACGGCCAGTTTCAGCATTGAAGTCACCGGCACATACGACACAGTTGGTTTTAGGGATCGCGTTAACAGCTTTTTGTAGATCATCATAGAAGCTGTCTTTTGATAAGGGATCGCTTGCATCAGTTGGAGCGTAAACTTGGCGTTAATTAGCTTAATCTTAACTAACCTTGGCGTTAAGATACTTTGAGTTAATAGCATTCCCGGATACCCCCGGGGTGGTAGCACTTTTCGTTTGCGTATTTGGAAACATATTCATATGGATTAAACAGCCCGGTAGAACCTAAATTTTACGAGGTGGGCCAGACCGCAACGCACGAGATTTCTGTAGGGGCCTCAGCGAACCCTTAGCCTTTGGTTGACAAGACCTACCCGCAAGGCAGCAGGGTTTTAATTTTATATGGCGATTAAGAGAACCATGAAAACCCATATGAGCTTAGGTTGAGCCACAAATCTAGTAATATACCGTTAGAGGTGGTACTGTTACAGAAGACTATATAGCGATGTTCGCGAAAAAAAAACAAAAAGTGGTTTTAAAAAAAATAACACGTGATGTTAGTAGACATCAACAAAACAGGACATGTGTAAACTACTATAGCCGCTTTCACTGCAGGCCATGTACTACATGTGTATCTGAACTACATAAGGAGCTGTGAACTTATTTCTGTGTTTTTATTTTTGCGATGATTTCGCGAAAAAAAACTGGGCGTTCGCAAATAAAAAAACGATTTTTCTTTCCCGAAATCTTAAAGTTTGTTCGCTAAAAGAAAAACAAAGATTACAACATTTACGCGTCAAAACTTCATTTTTTAAATGCAGCCGCGATCATTAGTTTCACACCTATATAACGATAAAATCCGATAGCGGTCTGAGCGACTGTAATTTAACAGAGAATAGTCACCTTAGCTTCAGAAGTAAGAATGCAAGAACTTCAATTAATTAACAATATTCCGAAAAGGTCTCATAAAGATACAAACCAAAAAAGAGAGGTACACAAATATGGTAAGCAAAAAACAAGTTAACATACAGTATTCGCCAAAGATGACTATCGTTTCTTCGAAACTCGCTTGCAGGTGGCTTCGTTAGAAATTTTTGAATATATAAAGTTTTGCTATGATTTTTACTTAAAGCTCGCTGGATATATACTTGCTCGAGATTTGTTGAAAAGGAGATAATTATTTTTGGCAGGTACAGCCGTTCAACCAGATCAGCTTATCACTTATCACTAATACTTTGGACACTGCTCGAGTCATTAAGGTAACGCGCGTACGCTTTGTGCAACGTTTCTCGGTCTTCTTTGATGAAAAACGACGTCTTCCGACCAACGCCCACGAGTCTTGTGCTGCTAACTGCCCGGACATCTGTTTCTTCGACTGTTAGCGGTCCACAAACAATGCTTTTCAGCGGAACCGTTGACAGGTCGGGTACATTGGGCCACTCGTACTCTGTCGGCCGCCCAGCAACAAGGTGCATGAATTTAAACTCTGCTGAGATTGGACCTTTGGGCATACCCCCGATGTTTACCCCCAACAGCTTCCCCACGTACGCCACCTTTCTGTTATCAAATGCCACCCCAAATAACTGCCCCTCACAAGCCGAACCTTCAGATCGGATGCGCCTCTGAGCGACCAAGTGCCCCTATTTGTCAGGGGCATCGCTATTGTACGACGCTTCCGAGTCCGAATACCGTAGTAGAAGTGCTTCCACCTCCGATTCCGACGAAGAAGTTTCATATTGAAAGTTTTTGCGCCGCTTCTTTTTGGTGACAATCCTGACGTTGTGATCAATGGCTTTGCCCTTTTCAATGCTTTTTTCTTGTCACCACTTTTATTGTGGCATTCGGCCGTCTCCATCTTACCGGATTTCCCTTTCCTTCCGTCATTTACTCTTCTCTTCGACGGTACGACGTTTTTCCAGAAACTGCGGCGTAGTATCACTTCGCCCTGTTTTCTCTTTGCAACGACATCCGTTGTCGGCCGCGTTACTGCTGAAACAACCGCTTGAATAGTTTCTTCTCGCGGAAATAGTTGCCGTGAACTTGACGGTTCGCCTGGTGTGCTTATCGGTGTTTCGCCACACCGGACCCATTGCGGGACATAAGACAACACCCACTTGGCCTCGTAGTTACTGCCCGGTTTAGGCTCCTTGGGCACAGAACTTTCGGTGGGAAGTGCCGGCAACTGTGTACGAGTTAGCTTGCACGGAGACTTCCGAGGCAACTTCGGCTTGGCAACCAACGAAACGTACTCTTCTTCGGTGAGGCTGGCTTTCCTGCAGTGACCCATTTTTCGTAACAACACATCAAATGTGCATCCAGCCGCTCAACTGGGTATGCTTCCCCTTTGGCTATAAATATTCCCGCCTTTCGAAACCCAGCCTCGATATTTGTCTTAGTCATATGAGATTTAAGCGCGGCAGTAAGATACTCACAGAACGCTGCACGTGAAAGCGCTTTTGGTCGCCAACTTGCGGCCGTTGCCCATAGATCCTCCCTCAGCATTGTATAATATCCATTTTTCACAACGGCTAACATCTGATCAATTGGCTGGAGGACATCTGTGGTGTGCGGAGGCAGTTTGACCAGCGTTATGTTTTCTGCGATTGCTGTTTCGATCACACGGACTGAGATGTGGGAAGAATGTCCGTCGAACAGCAGAATTAGGGGCCGCTGCGACACCTGCCAGCAAAAGGTATCGAACCAATTTGCAAATATTTCAGTATCGATCCATCCTTTAGGTGATACATGGTCGTACGATTCGAGGCCCGTTGGTTTTCGCTGCAAACCGGAAAATATAATCTTCGGCGGATGAAGATATCCTGACGGGGGCAACAAATAAGGACCGTTACGTTACTCCTTCCTTCGCCAACCCGTCCAATAAATGTACGCTCTCCCGAGCCGCCCACAACCTCAGCTGGATCGGGGTCAAACCGAAACGCCGATTCATCGCAGTTGACCACGTGTTCGCATAATTTAGCTTCCGGAACACCCGCTGTTCTTCCACCAAACTTTCCCAAAGATCAAAAAATGGGTAAATATTAAACGGATTCTCAGTGCTCTCCTTACGAACTAACGATAAACCTAAGGCTTGCGCTTCGTGAGCTTGTACCGGCTACAGAAATCGATCGCCCATTTTAGTTGCGGCGGCTTATCCTCCCAAACTCCCAAGTTGTGGGCCTTGCCGTATTCAGTTATAAGTTCTGGGACCCTGCTCATTGAAAGAACAAAATCATTGCGCGCAAGGATCTTAATAATGTCAGCTATCACCGTTTCGTCGTCATCTGACAGGAACTTCTGCCGGCCTGAACGACCTACCTTGAAATAATTTTGGAGATAGGCCTTCTTAACTCCCTGGGCTTTAGTCACAGCCGTATACAATGTAAATTTGCTAAAGTGATACTTGTTAGCAAGGCTATCCATGATCACGCTTTTACCATCAGCTGCCTTTGCAGCTATATATTCCGCGACGGCGTTATCTAATTGAGCCTGAGTCCACGGCTTCCCTTTAGGTTTATAGTAATAGTATTTTCGTTTATTGTCAGCCATATGGATATTATGCTAGTAGCAGTATTAATATCAGTACGTAGATATATATTTATTACAGTATTTATACTGAGCAGTAAGATTATGATTTCTGAAAATTGACCCTGCAATAAAACAATGAAAATCTAGTAAAATGTAACGTACCTGCTTCCAAAATGGCAACAACTTAGCGCTGGGACATGGAGATATAGCACTGGTTATTGGCCTACGTGTACTGTAGAAAACAGATACTTACACAATGCGCGCCGCGTCACCTCGTAATGCGACGTGGATTTTATTTTTGAGGCAGCCTGTTCTTTCTTCTGCGAAAACATAGTGAAAAAAAATTCGCAATAAAAAAACAGCGCACTACGCGACACCTGTGGCATCCTTTTCAAATGGCCATTTACGCATATAAATACGATGGATGTATGTACTATCACGGAGGTTTTTACCCCAACGGTCCACTGTAGCACTCAGCACCTGCGCTAATGTGCAACTAACCCAATAGGCAAATGAGAACCACACCTTTGGTAAATAGAAATTTTAATTCACTTAATACCCAAATCAGAGGCTGAGAGTGCCTGTATTCGGCAGCATAACCATGCATGGTCTAGCCTTCACATGCGTGCATTCGGCACTTCTGCACTGTGTTCTGGTTTGCCGCTATGTTGTTGTTTTTATTATCGCGAAAATTTCAGAATTTTATTTTTCGCGAATGTTGCTATATATTGCGTCGGGCCCAAATTTGGTCTCAAATACCAATTGAAAAAAATAAACGGACGCCCTTCACCATAGTGCGGTCTAGTGAGAATTCTTCGATTCCGAAGCTAGCGCTTCTCCATTTCCCAATTCAAATATTCCACATCACGTAAAACTATTATCTCACACGCATGAAACCGAGCGAGCGTGATTCATCTGCGATTGAAATTGCGTTTAATCAACTGCAACAGAATTTTCATTTGATGTATATATGCCACCATGAAGTTTATAAATCGTGATTTGACAGAAGTTAAGGAATACCAACCTCGCGGTTCAAGCCATGGTGCGCATAGTTCATGTCCCTGGCAAAATGTGCCACCCCCCAATTCATACTCTTCGGCAAAATTAAACCAATGGAGAAGCCAGTATTCCGCGTGTCGGAAAGTCAATAAAAGTTTATCTAAAGAAAGATAAAACAATGCATAGCCAAGTAAGTTACTACAGACTCAACTCTTTCGGCATAACCTTCGGACAGTTAACCTTAAACCACTGAAAAATACTGTACAGTCAAGGTGAAATCCTGATAACCAAGCCAATTGTATTCGACGTGTCAATTTTTCTGATACCCTAAAATCACTACATAACCAAACAGCTGAACACGGACTATATTCGCGAAATAGGGTTCGTCCGCCCTAAAAATTTTAAAATCACAGAAAGGGTAAGACATATATATGCTACATTCAATATACCACCATCGTATTCAGCGTATCAAAAACCTATATAAACCAATCTTGATGTATATATATATACCATGATGTGTAAACCTTGATGTGTAAACCAATCTATATATATATAATATCGTTCGTGAGATATGGGCTGCGATACCGCCACTTCCTGATTTGGCGAAGAGCCATAAAAACCAATTGGTTTTTGGTTATTTTAAAAGAACAATGAGATCCGAGCTGTTAGCGATCAACTAAAGGGCACATCGCCACCACTGCCAAAAAATAAACTATCCAAATTCATCCATCCGAACATGAGTTATACGTTACACCGACAGACAAAATTTTTTCAGTTGATTTTCCTTGCACTACGTAAAAACTCTAATCACTCCGCTTAAAGAACCGTTCGAAGCAATACTTGAATCGTCGTGCACGATACACAGAACTATTTAGTAATACTTAAATATAACAATTAAAGAAGCAAAACATACGACTGCAACGCAGATGACGGGTGTGCGATAATTGTTTGATTGTTTTCCATTTGAATACAGCATTTTGTTTTGAGCTCAACCTCTGAAATAATAATTTCGTCTTTTTTAGTCTCTATAGCAATGTTGATTTATGTCCCTATACCCTACTCAGTGCGGAAGTCCAGCGGTTCACCTATCATGACAAATGACAAGAAAAATAGAACAGTGTCGGAGCAATAACTAATGTTAATAGGGTTAATGATATAGTATATGTTAATAAACCATACATGCTAATAGGGTAAAGATGGTTACCCCCCTCGAGGCTCATTCTCTCCCTTCGTGCACAACTCTAGAGCGTAGACCCCCTGACAGGTCATCCAACATCCCTTCCCCTGGTAACGCCGAACCCCGCGACCGGATGGCACCCGGTTACCCCTTAGGGCCTCGGACCTTAAGCATGTATGCATTATGGATCATTTTCGAAACCACTAAAAACGCTATTTTGAGCGGTGAAAACTCAATGTATCTTTATCGCAACTAAATAGATGTTGTCCGATGGAAAATACAAGAGACAGATTATATATGGAAAAGATTAGATTAGGGGCACTTAATAAGTATGTATAGAGGCCGGTTACGCAGTTTCACACCAAATGGATTAAAATAGTCGGGTACCGGAAATGCACTTTGATTGACATTCGCAACTACATTCAAAACTTCAGCGGCCGTGAATTCCATCCCAGACAACCGGTGGGTTGTTTTTAATTCCACAACGGTGAGAACGAATCTATCCTGGTTGAAAACAGACGTGAAATACGAGTTAAACAGCTCAAGGACCTCTTCAGAATATGAGGAAAAAGACAAATCGTCCCTTTTCATCGAACCCACTTCTGCACGGCCCTTTTGGCGTTTTAGCGCATAAGCAAAGAACGACTTAGTGTCATTGTCAGTGTTCTGCACCAACAAATACCCGCGTCTCCGAAGAGATTCTGTGATATAAAAACTCGAAATTTGTCTTGAATATAGACGGCCCAAGCCGTGTCGAAATTGGCGCACTTGAAACGTTTGAAGGCGTTGTGCTTTTCTCTCAAAGCGGCCCAGCCGGATTTCCTGCGCACGGCACCTGCTTGACTTACAAAACGGTTTATCGCTTCATGAAACACGGGAACAATACTTGAAGGCGCATGCGACGGATTTCCGGCTATAGATACAAAAAACTTCTCGTAACGATTATGGAATTTTTTCTCGATCGCGACAAATATTTACTCCAAGTCCGCAAATCATCAAAACTGACTAAAAGCGATCATAAACGGACAAAAAACGCTTAAGGTCATATTATATAGATACGAAAATATGTGGTTTTATTTTATTAGGTAGGCAAGGTTGTATTTCAAGCAAAAAAGTGCAAAAACAAAAAAATTTAGCGCGCCTCCAAAAAAATCTGAGTCCCGACTTTTTTGTCGAAAATAAGCCAAATCTGACCTGTTTTGGCTGTACCTCCAGGCAGAGTGAAGTATCTTAGTCCTGTCAAGTTTATATACTATTCCTGCCTCGAGACACGGTACCATACTTAACACCGTCAGACAATACCGTCGACATGTTAGTGCTTGACAAACCAGCCTGTCCACAGTGAGAGAATCTCACATTTTCCAAATTCCCCATGTTCATAAGATGTTCCTCCATCTCCGTCTCCCACTCTGCCGACACCCCCATGTTCTACTAAATCCAAAAATTTTTAATGTCTGAATGTGTACTGGCCTGTCCACAGCGGGGGGTGGAGGGGACCCCCCCACTTTCCAAATTCCCCCATGTTCGTGAGATTTTCCCCCTTGTCCTCCCATCCCCAGTCGGCCGAAACCCCCATGTTCAACTAATTCCAAAAATTTTTGTCTGAAAATTTATGCGTTTTGTTTGCAAATTGTTTTTTAAACATTAATTACCACTATTTATAATGCTAAAATATCGTTTTTAGCTTGAAAATACATTAACGGTAGTGAAAATGTTCGAAAATATCTAAATATTTAGTATTTTAAGCAAAATTTATCCACCCCACTTTTACTTTTCCCCCATTAATAAACATGGGGGCCCCCCGAAGTTCCCCCCACTTTTCGGAGGGCTGTGGACAGGCCAGTTTTGTGTTTTTGTTTGCAAATTGTTTTTTTAAATATTAATTACCACTATTTATATATAAAGTTAAAACATCGTTTTATAGCTCGAAAATACATTCATGGCAGTACAACTACATGAAAATATAGAAATATTTAGAATTTTTACGCAAAATGTTTTTTGCCCCTCCCCTATTTTGAAATTTCCCCGGAGCATGAACATAAAGGTACCCCGAACTCCCCCATTTTTCGAAGGGCTGTGGACAGGCCAGTCAAATGGGGCTATTTGAAACATTTTTAATTTTTTTAGAAAATATGGTGTTCAAATAGGCCCAGAGGTTGGGGCTATTTGAAACTGCAAACTTTACCAGTCTATCATATAATACTCTAATAGCTCGTTTCAATAAACAACACATAATTTCCTAGTTGTTGCAGTATTTTTCTTCTGACAATTTTATGGGGATATTTGGAACACCAAATGGATTTTAAAAAGATGTCATAAAAGGCCGCCGGTTCATGAGATCGTGAAATACAGATAACGTAAATGCGTAATGCGAATGCGTTGTAAAATATATTGGAGTTTAATAGATAACAAGATATGAAAAAATTCCTTAAATGTTGATAGTAAAAGGAATACCAGGTTGTTATTCAGCTTTAAAGAGCGGCATACCACTGCGATGTGCAGCAAATCGATTATGAATTTATTAAAATAGAAGTGAAGACAAAGTTTGAAAATAAGCTTGCTATAACTTATTCTGATAAAATATTTTTTGTGGCATTTTTTTTATTTTTTGGTATATCGCCTCCCAAAAACAAGCTGAGCATCAACCTTTGTGCAAGGAACACTATGCGCACAGAAATTATAAAATCCCAGTGTTTAGTGAATCTATAAAGCGTATATACTAGTAACACGTAAACGTGGGTGACGGAGGCATGGTGGTTAACAACGGCGTGAATAGTGCATACAGCTTGTGGAATTTCTAACATTTTTGGTAACAGTTTAAAAGTAACAGTAAGGTATGCAGCAAAACAAATTCAAACTGCTCGAAGCAACATTATCATAATAACTAAACGCAATGCTGAAACAATAATAAGAGGAAGACATGAAAACGTCTAGTTATTTATACAGTAGAATGACAATACATCTATCAAGTTGTACCCATCAATGAAATTTAGTCCAAATCGGCCGAGTCATTCAAAAGTTATAACACACTTAATAATTTTTCACTCATTTTTAAGAGACTTTGCTTAATTTTAAGAGAATTTATAAAGGTAAGTAGATCACTCGTATACAGTCTTTTAGAAAACGTGAAGGTACATGTTATGTCAAAAAATGACCGAGATAGCACGAACGGTTGTCGAGATATGATGAACTTAGGTTTCCCTAAGTCAATTTTAAGAGAATTTGCTTAATTATTAAGGAAAGAGATGAAATACGTCAATCAGCTATATACAGCTGTTTAGAAAACGTGAAAATAAATTTTATGTAAAAAAATCGCCGAAATAGCACGAACGGTTGTCGAGATGCGGTGAAAAAGCTGAAAAAATGGCAAAAATCCCTAAGTTTGAGCAACATTTGCTTAATTTTGAGTACAAAGCAATTTTCGTAGAAAAAAGTGCTCAATGAAAGGGCACTCCGCAAGAGAATATGCAACACGAAGAAAAAAAATTTCTAAAATCGGCCCAGGCGTTCAACCTGCAGACCTGTCTGTGACAAACAAAAAAAAAGTAACAGAGAAAATTGAAATTTTGCGTCTAGTATATTGATATATATAAAGTTAAATGTACGCCTCCGGCTGCGACTCGCCACCTTCGGTGGCTCGTCTTGCCTCCGTCAATTATTGCATATCATTAGGTCATGAAATTTATATCAAGATATCGGTCATTCTCATGTAATTAATTGATCAACTTTAGTTCGGTCTTGAAATATCAAAAACAAGATATATATACTAGGTTCGGTTTAAATTTCTTTGGGTCTCATTTGTCGAGTCGATAAATCTCATCAATATATTATTACATCTATTGAAATCTTATTAACCTAGTGCTAAACACCAAAATGATGAAGATCGAGAATTTGCGAAAAATATTTATTTTATAATTTTGATAATATGTAACTTGCACAGGGGTCGCAAACACCAATCTTTAAGGTTTACGCTTATTACTAAACTTAATCATGGAATTCCATTTCTAGAAGTATGCCACATTGGGCCAAATTACATATTCACGATTTCGAATTTTTACATTTGTTATAAATTATTCCCCATGTTCAACTTTGTAGAATATGTGTGCTTTGTGATTTAATTTGAAGTAACAATGATAAACGTAAATATGTGTTATGAAAATCAAGAAATAAAGCATTATTTCAAACTTGTTAATCTTCATTATCTGGGTATTAATACAAAGTAAATTTTAAGGGGAACTTTCTAATGTATTGGTACAATAAACTGGACTTGTGATCGCATAAAAAATTTGTGAAGTTCCATCCATCCGGTGATGAGTTATGATCTCCTAGGATGGAAAAAGGATTTTCACGATTTTTGGCGCTAGCAAAGCTATATGTGGAAACTCCGATCGCGCCGTGTCAATAACATGAAATGGTCCAGGTGTTTCCAAAAATATGAATGAAATATTACCTCTTCGGTTAAACGGCCGTACACGCACGGCAACTTGCACGTTGTCAGACATGAATAGTACTATTTTAATTATAATAAAAATTTACATTTTTATGAAAGTATTGACACCTAAAAATTAATATATATAATTTCAAATATATCAGAGCAGAAACCATACTGGTTCTCCATTCGGTGAGAATTTTACCTATGGGCATGAAAGGGGACCCTTGTTTCGGAAAAAGGGAGGAGGGGGGCAGTTTTGCCAGGGGACATTTTTACAAGAGAGAAGCGGTTAAAAATCGCGTAAGAAACACGGTCAAAACGCTTTAATTGAGAGAAAAAGCGATGTTGAAGCAATTTTTCATAAAGTTATTGACTTCAGGACGGTATCTTATCTCAGTAGAAATCTTGATCAAACTTGATCTCAATTGGTGTGTTTCCACCAGTGGAAACAAAAAAAAATTTGTTGCCAAGAAGAGGCAATGACCCTGGAAGAGCCCATAATTTTGCCAGAGGCAACAAACCGTCGGGCCCTGGTTTTGGCGAGGAGGACGTCAGGGCCGGCCCCTCAATTTTAGTTTCGTTTGGTTGGTTTGTTTTGTTTTCAAGGTAGATAACAGTACCCCGGATGGGGGTTGTGGTTACGGACCCCTCGTTTCATTGCAGCCCTCTACGTTGTTGTGCAAACACTTCCTTTTTGGTGTTTTTGCGGTTTGTGAGGGGTTAATGAGTTTGTGGAGCCCTTTTCAAGGTTTTTTTTTTCAGACATTATTTACTGCTTTGGGGGGCGTGTCGGGGGGGCGATTTTCCCTTGTGCGCCCATTTTTTTTTTTTTCCCTAATTTCCGGTTTTTTTGGGCGCAATTTTTCATTTTCACTTTTTTTTTTTGGTTTTTCGTTTTTTTGTGAGCGGGGAAGGGTCTCGTGGTGTACCAATTGGTACTTTCCGTGCCCGCACATTTGTCCATTTGAACGCGTTCTGAATGAGAGAGGAATGTTCGCGGTCTATATGTGTACTACAGCATACTAGAAAAAAACGCGACTGGTAATGGCCTTTTTACCTGCACGCGGTCAGCAAAGGGGGGGGATATATGGAAATATCTGATCTTTAACGGCCCCTCCGCTTCCCTGTCCCCCATCCGGTGTGCCTTTATATGGGCAAAAAGGTGTTTTTTTTTTTTCGGCCCGTGAACAAATTGGAAAAAAAAAAACCCGGGGTGTACGCACCTAAACTGGGCTCACGCACCATCTTACGGGCTTACGACTGCACCATCTTTGATGCCAATCTTATGAGGGGCGGAGCGACGGATTTCAAAGTCTTGGTGTATATGTCAGGTCGTGTGAATGTGAAGTGTTGCTACACGGAGCACTAGTCTCCAAATTTCTATTCCGCTGCTGCCCTGCTGCAAGACTATGGTGTCATATCACCAACTAGCTAAATGGTCACGCAAGCACGCCGCCAACCAATGCTCAGAAATTAAAGATTTGACAAGGAGTAAATAGTTTATGTAGGAAAAAAAGGTGTGTGGAGAAGGCGTAGATAAATAGATATGTACGTCCCCCTTTTTGGTGTGTTCTTCTATAAGGAAACAACAATTTTCCCGTATTGTTGTATTTTTTAAGCGGGTACAGGAGAGTTGTCTACGGTGTGTAGATATGGAGATATGATGACAGAAATCTTTGGCACTGGTTCGGTTGGGGGGGATAAAATCAGGGAATCGTCGTACAGCGATGATTTTGGTACCATTCGACTCAGCTCGACGAGGCGAGTTCAACGGTACCAAATTTGACCATATTCCAACAACTTTCAAATTTTTCAAATTTTGACCTCAGTACTAAGGGGGACCCGGTACGTTGAAAAATCGATAAAAAATTTTTATGAGCAAAATAGACACAAGTAGCATAGATAGACGCAGAATGACGAGACGATATATATATGTGATATTTTTTCAGAATTTTAGATTATATATACCGCATATATTATGGCTCAACGTGGCAGACCCCGCTCTGCTAGATACAGTATAATACACAATAATAATGTAATAGATGCTTTACATATAAATGACATTAACATCACTTTCGTTGAAATGATTCAACGCACCATCACTTATGACTCTACAATTCAGCTATTAGCTGAATGGGGCCTAATCAGTAACAGTAAAACTTGCACATGCGGCAATCATATGTATTTAGCTGCTCGTAATGATATCGCCAGAATTGACAATTACGAGTGGAGATGCCAAAATTGCCGCCAAAAATATTCCATTCGTCACTCTTCTTTTTTCGCGCACCATAAGCTATCACTAAACCAAGTACTAATTTTAATCTTCGCTTATATTGACGAACTTCCCTCAGAATGGGCAAGGAAACAAGCTAAAGTCGGTAAAGAGGCCTGCACTAATTGGTACAACTATTGTCGCGACATAGCTGTAGCATTCGACAGACATCACGTCCGCAACATGACACTGGGCGGCCCAGGAATAGACGTTGAAGTTGATGAATCTATGTTTTTTAAGCAAAAATATCATAGAGGTCTCCCACGCCGCAAACATGGATGGGTTGTAGGCATGATCGAGCGTCAAACAGGTCGCTGCCTCCTTTTTCCCGTTCCAGACAGAACTATGGTAACCATAATGCCGCTCATTTTCCAGCATATTCAACCTGGAACTCGCGTCGTTACAGATAGCTACGCTACCTATGTCCGCGGCTTTGCCAATATCCCACGTCCATCGCCGTTTTTGCATGCGACTGTCAATCATTTCAATAGACAATTCGTCAGCCCTGACAATGCCGAGATCCACACTCAAAATATAGATGGTTTATGGGGCGTCCTTAAAAACTTCCTGCGCAAGCGTCGAGGTATTGCCGCCGATCTCTTCGATCGCACGCTGATGGAGTTTCAATGGCGCAGACAATTCAAACGCAACCTTCTCGGTGCATTCGTCGCTCAAGTCCGCGACATGTACCACGTCTAAGAAGTACGTACACCTTTATTTATTTAAATTATAAACTAGACTTACACTATCTTATACTATGTTAGACTAAGCCTGAGCCTTAGACTAAGCCTAAGCCTAAGCCTAAGCCGGGGGGGCTCCGCCCCCCGGACCCCCCGTACTAAGCTGTTCTCCCACTAAACCTAATCACGATATAACCAATGCCAAAAATCCATCCATTTAAACGCATAAGAATTTCATTTAAAAATATCAGTTTTCGCTTGCATTGCCAGTATCGGGCTCCATATGTCGTTACCCTGACTACCTGCAGTTTCGTACCATACACCGTTCGATAGCGCATGGGACCTTCTTTTTCATGTCCAAATTTGAGCCAAATCGGTCCATCCAATAAAAAGTTATGGTCAAAAATGTAAAAATAACCAAAAACCACATTTTTAAAAAAATTCCGACCCCTGAAATTAGGGCCCCTTGCTGAAGCCCCCTTAAGAGATAGAGCCCTAAAACCTTCTCCATTGGAAAGAGCGGGAAAAATTACCCCCCGGGGGGTTAGGGGGAAGAATCTTAAAGCGAAGCTTTAGGAAAAAAATTGCCAGAAAAGCCTCCATATCCCCCAAAAATCCGAAAATAAAAGAATGTTGAATCAGCATATCGGAGGTTATACCTGAAAAGGGGCGACCCTGATCTCGAAGAGATCGGTTTTGGGGGTGAGAGATGATTGGGGGTCCAGAGACTATGGGGGCTATACCTGAAAAGATGGTGGGCCCCTTCCCTGATTTTATCCCCCCTAACCGAACCAGAGCCAAATCTTTAATGTTATGAGATAGCAGACAGTTGTGTGCTGTTTGTCGAAGCTGGTAGGTAAACGAGGTAGTGATGTTTGAAATAGTTTATCAAAAAGTAATTTGAATGTAGTATTTCACTTGAGTGTTACTCCTGATATCGAAATCCGACATTGAAAAGATATTCTAGTAATTATAGTGTATCCTGCCTATGTAAGCTTTGCCCAATTCATCGGTGTCCGCTTTTTCCTGTTTAATGTTGGTACGTAATTCGATGTTGACCAGATGCTCGATTTATCGGGTGATTTGATCGTAACTGATTCGATGTCGTATAATCGTTGCTCCATTTAACGTTCACACATTTCAATGTCGACTATTGAAGCCTTCTACGATTTCGCTGATGGTTGAATTTCGCCACATAATGAAATAATTACCGGCTAGCCGGCTTTGTCTGTCTATACCAATAGTCATTTTCATTGCTGTTTAGTTATCATTCAATTTCTGAATCCGGGCTTGTGATCGTTTTCGTTCGTATCGATCAACTGCGCGTTGAGCCTTCTTTTCATCAGCAATTGTTCCGAGAATTCTTGGCTCCCCTTTACCAACTAAATACCGGCTGGTCTTCAATTATCTCAATGTGAACTGTATTGTGGTTACACACCGGTAGAATGATGTTGCAAATTTCAACCTTCGCGAGGCTGTTCGGGATTGCAGTCCATTATCTGATTTCAACAACGGTTCGACTACCGCCGCATCATTATTTTTGGTCCATGAGGCAGTTTGATTTATACAAGTTTTGCAGACCACTGTAGAATCGTATGCTTCAGCGAACATTTACAAATATCGATCGTTTACGTTTTTGTTGAGCCGCAAGCAATGTGATATCAAATTACTGTCGTTCACGCATATCCGCAATTGCTTGTGATCGATTGTTAGTTCGAACGTTGCCGTAAATTGCAAATCTCGAATAATTTCAAATCGTGGTAAATCGTCTTTTACAAGCCAGTCTTTCCACGTGAACTGCTATGCAAAAATATTGAACTGCTCGTTCTGTCAAATTGTCAATAAATGCCACCGTGTATAATGCGGTGTTGTTTTAATTAATGGAAGATGATTGAAATATTTGTAATATTCATCTTCACTAATTAAACTCAGTTGCGGTCCCGTGTCGACCATTTCGCATAATGTCTTATTGCCTAAAAAATAGGCATCAATATATAATCAAATAGTCCTGTTGGATCGGCACACGGTTAGTGTTCATGCAATCGTTTTACTTGGCCTATGCCCACGAATCGTTCGATTGCTTCTTCTTTAGTTATGTCTTCACACGTTATTGATAGATCCTGACCGTATCTTCGTTGCTTCACGCCACTTCATTTCGATGATTGAAATGAAATTTAAACCAATTGTCTGAGGATTTGGTCGACTTGGAATTTCCCGATATCGATTATTCTTCAGTTGCTGTTGCTTATCGATTTGTCGTTTCAAATTGCTTTGTCTCCTATTAATTTCATAGCATTATTCTGGCTTATTTTCCGCATACCGTGATGTCGGATGTGTTTGATTCAACAACGTTCGTAGCGTAATAACTAATACTATCCTAATACGTTCCTACTAATTACCGCCCTTATTAGACTTATCGCCACTTTTACAATTTTACAGGGGAAAGTAATATTATTAAATAAAATAATAGCCGCTTAAGATACTTATTTGCGCAGCTCTTCCAATTACCGAACACTATTAACCGAGTAAAACCTTCTGGTACTTCGGTAATTCCTATGGATTTAGCTGATAGTTCGCTTCACTACTCTATCTCTCACAAAATTGTACCAAATTCCACGCCTTCCGAGCATTCCAGACGTGATTAAATACTAGGCCACATACAGTGCAATGAGATACACCAGTATAGGCGTCTCTGAAATATAACTTGCTAATCATCTGGGCTATGGGCCGAGTATAGGCGTCTTGGCAATATAAATTGCTAATCCACTGGGCTAAGGGCCGAGTATAGGCGCCCTTCCAGTATCATAGCCACACCAAGTAATGATCTGAAATTCTTTTTGCGTCCTTCAGCTTTAGTCGGAATATTAACAAAACTTTTTAAGCTAGAAACCAAAATCCAAGATAAAATCGAACACTATAATAAAAATGACGTAATCACGCTAGCTATACTAGCTAGGTAATCTCCAGCCAAAAAGAATTTAAGCTTTTGCCGATGTACAATCAAGAAGCAATAACTTGGCCCCGTTTCCGAAGCAATAACTGTTACAATCGTGCAGCACACCAGTTTCAGCTCCAAAACATAACGACTAACTACTACACAAAAACAAAACTCAACATTAGATAGCTAAAACAACCAACTCTTCGCAAATATGCATATTAAGCTAGGTTATGAAGTTAAAATTTTAAGAAATGAGAATTTTAAGAAGTAAAATCTTCAAGTCAATTTTAGGACCCGTTAAATAAACAAAATTGTGAAAAATCCCTAATTTAACGATTTTGGACTCCCAAACCCTATAGAAACCCAACAATATTAAAAAAAGTACTGAAAATAAATAAAATTCACTCACATTAGCTATGTTGTCTTTAACCTCTGGGCAGAAAAGACAATAATTAGTCATTATCAGTGAAACTGTCAGAACTTAAGCAATATAAGCATGCAAACCGACAGAAATTAATAACCATTCAAACCGGCATGTCCCAGCAATTAGTTTTGGTACATAAATTTCGGCAACAAATTTTACAACTTATTAAGGTCCGATTCTGGAATACAAATGATTAGCCTGCTTTAAATGACATAGACTGTACATTCGCAGACATAAATTCAACGTTGAAAATGCGACCACAATGTAATTTTTACACAACATAATAACGATATGGCAAAAAATATTAACCGCCCTAGGCGTCAACTAAGTTCGCGATCAGAATATCGTTCATAATCACGTTTAATTCATTAGCGAAATTTTACGTCGCCGTCACTGCACAAGTGGTTTATTTGACAGATGTTTAAATTCGACTAAATTCGATTCGATTAAATTTTGTTGGCTTTCTGCATTTTAATGTCATGAAAATTTTATAGTAACTTGCTACAATATACGAGATCAGCAAGATGATAAGTATATCTAAATAACAGACCTGAACCTAACAGCAGTACTAACAGCGAACTCCACAAGAGCAAATTCGCAATTTGTTGTGCAGACAACTTCCGGCCAATGTCACCTTTAGGGGCTTCCCGTTTCCTGCGGGAAAAATTATTTTATATATGTGTCTAATATAAATAGACACACATAAATTGTTTTATTGCGTTCACCCGCCCAATTGATAGAAAATGTTGATTTAAAATGTAAGATTTTCTGCATGGTCATTATTGACTAGTTTATATGCTATAGATCGCGTTATATTTGTGTTTCGAAACTGCATAAACCTGGGAAGCGGGAAACTCGGGGAACTCGAAAAATTAGGAAACTGGACAAAGTGCAAAACGAACCGGGAAACTGCAAAATACGGAAACTACAAATTTGTGAAATGTGAAACTCGGGAAACTGGAAAACGTGGGAAACTAGAAAGAATTAGGAAACTGCATGAAGTTGGGAAACTGGGAAACGGGAAACTCGGGAAACGGGGAAATTAAGAAACTGGAACGCTTGAGAAACGGGAAAATTAGAAATCTACAAAATGTGGGAAACTGGAAACGTGGGAAACGGGAAAATTAGGAAACTGGAAAGCTTGGGAAACGGGAAATTTCGGAAACGGGAAAATTAGAAATCTCGAAAGTGTGGGAAACTTGTGAAACGGGAAAATTAGGAAACTGGAAAATGTGGGAAACGGGAAAATGTTTCGAAACTGCATAAAGTTGGGAAACGGGAAAATTAGGAAATGGGAAACTCAGGTAACGCGAAGATTAGGAAACTGGAAAATTTTGGTATCTGAAGAATGTGGGAAATGGGAAAATTAGGAAACTGGAAAATATCTGAAACGATAAACTTGGGAAACGGGGAAGTGTTTGGAAACTACAGGAAGTTGGGAAACAGAAACTCGGGAAATGGAAAAATTAGGAAACAGGAAAATGTCGGAAACGGGAAAATTTGGAAACTGGAAATGTGGGAAACTGGAAGGTGTTTGGAAACTGCATAAAGTTGGGAAACGGGAAAGTCCGGAAACGGGAAAATTGGGAAACTAGAAAATGCGGGAAACGGGAAAGTTTTTGGATACTGCATAAAGTTGGGAGACGGGAAAATTAGGAAATGGGAAACTCAGGTAACGCGAAAATTAGGAAACTGGAAAATTTTGGTATCTGAAGAATGTGGGAAGTGGGAAAATTAGGAAACTGGAAAATATCGTAAACGATAAACTTGGGAAACGGGGAAGTGTTTGGAAACTGCAGGAAGTTGGGAAACAGGAAACTCGGGAAATGGAAAAATTAGGAAACAGGAAAATGTGGGAAACGGGAAAATTTGGAAACTGGAAAATGTCGGAAACGGGAAAATTTAGAAACTGGAAATGTGGGAAACTGGAAAGTGTTTGGAAACTGCATAAAGTTGGGAAACGGGAAAGTCCGGAAACGGGAAAATTGGGAAACTGGAAAATGTGGGAAACGGGAAACTTGAGAACCAATCTAAGTTTCTCGTTTCCAACATTTTCCAGTTTCCCGTTCCACATCTCGTCTGTGTGAAAAATATTGGGATAAGGGGAAAATGTGGAAAAGGGAAAATGTGGGAAACGGGAAACTGGAAAATGTGCAAACGGGAAACTAGAAAATGTGAAAACGGGAAACTGGAAAATGTGGAAACAGGAAACTTGGGAAACGGTAAATTGTTTGGAAACTGCATAACGTTGGTAAACGGGAAACCTAGGAAATAGGAAACTGAAATGTGTGTCTATTTATACAATACACGTATATAAAATATTATTTTCCTGCTGGAAACGGGAAATGGGCCCAACTTCCTATCAGGAGAGTCCAGTGTCAAATTTGGAAAATTTATTTGTCATTTCCGTTTTTACGCAATTCGACTCACCGGGCGAGCTATTGCCCGATTTTTGTACCCAGTTAAATACATGTGTCGTAGCTAATTTACTTCTGTCCGGAAACAAAGGTCAGGTATTCTTGGCGAACAAGTCTAAGTCGTAGAGGAAAATTGCCAATTTCATGATAGAATTATGCAACCCCAATCGGTCTGTGGGTCGCGAAAAATTGAAATTTAGGTCTATATATGCCGAAGCAGGGGAGCAGTATGTTATCCACACCCTCCCCCAGAAACCCTGCTCTAGCCACTGACGGTACCACGTTACCCCTGGTACGCCGTGCCTCAGTCAGCCCATCCCCTTCGCCCTGGTGCGCGACATCTTCTCTCTCCCTCCCACCCCTTCCCAGTACCCCACCCAACTCCGCCCCGCAAAATTTTAACCGGGATCCGAAACACCGCATAGTGCCATAATGGGAGACGACCTCCTGGTCAAGGGGCTTACAGAACAATGCAAGGTATCGGTACTCGAACGTTGACGCTCCTCAGGCCAAACGCTTTTGTTACAACTGCGGGTACCCAGCGCGGGTCTTTGTCGCGTAGTGGCCCATAGTACAAAGCGTAGCACGAAACATCCACCTGGTAAACTGCATCGACCGTTTGTGTAGAATTGCTTTACCGGTTGATTTCCTTATCGGATTCATGCGTAGTCGACAGTTCGAGGTGGCGCGATAGGCTTCTCTGGCACTGTCCTCCTGGCGCCGTATGAACCGGTGACGGAGCTAAAGCATCGATTCGAGTCCGGATCGGGCGGCCGTTGAGAAGCTCGCTTGGTGACAGCCACGGACGTCAGCGGTGTTCCCTGGTACTGCATGATGAACTCGAGCACGGCCTGCTTTGGAGCAAGGCTGGACTTTTTTACAGCTTGCTTGAACGTCTGAACCAACCGCTCTGCCGCACCGTTCGTTGCTGGATGATACAGAGCGCCCGACACATGAGTGATGCTGCGTTCTCGGCACCACGACTGGAATTCTTCGGATTTGAACGTAGGAGCATTGTCTGTTACGTTCGTGCGGGGGAGTCCAAAATGTAGAAAGTCGCTCTCAGTAACTCCACAGTAGCTCGAGCCGTGATGGGGTCTGTGGGATGGACGCTAGGGTACTTGGAGTAAGCGTCGGTCACGATCAGCCAATTATGGCCCATGAAGTTGATGGCGTGGTAGACGTAGATCCGACTCCACGGCTCCTCGGGAAGCATCCACGGGTGGTTGGCACACTTCGTCAGTTTGTCTTGGTGCTCCATGCAGGCCGAGCAACTCTGACTTTATTTCTCGATGTCGCTATCGATGCAAGGCCAAGCGGCAGAACGAGCCAGCTGTTTCATTCGCTGTACACCAAAGTGTCCGTGGTGCAGCAGCTCGAGCCTTCAAGACGCATAGCCGCGAGAATGACGAGACAATTGCCGTAAAACAGGCAGCGGTGGCTGACGAACAATGAATCGGTCAGGCACCGAAACGTCGCCAGCTCGTCGGAATTCGATTCGTCCTGTTGGGCTTCAGCTCGGGGCCACCCCTCTCTCGTAAGCCGTATCACAGATGCCAGAACCGAGTCGGTCGTCGTTGCTTTAACAATGGCCTCGATATTGCTTGGCCGCAGCTGTCGCCCGATCATGTGGATACTGCAGACGCCGTCTCGATCATCCGCATCCTCGGTGGCGTCGAAGTTGACATCACTGCATACTGCAGTCGACTGAGCGCATCGATGTTGCCGTGGTCGCCCGTTGGTCGAAACTAAATGTCGTGTCGTATTGATGCAGCAGTGCTGCCCAACGTGCGAGTCGGTTCGCTGCCACTGCAGGTGTTGCTTTCTGTGGCCCAAACATTGCGATCAGCGGCTTGTGATCCGTTCCCGAAACGAATTGTCGGCCATAAAAAAACTGGTGGAACTTGTGCAGAGCGAAAACGATAGCCAGCGCCTCCTTCTGGACTTGGCTGTAACGCTTCTGCGTCTCGGTCAGCGTCTTAGAAACGTTCATGATGGGTGATCGCTGCCATCAGCGAATCGGTGGAAGAGCGCAGCCCCGAGACCCACGCTCGAGGCGTCGCACGATATCCCGAGCGTCTTTGACGGATCGAAGTGCGACAGTACGTCTTTCGCGAGCATCTCCTTCAACTTCTTGAAGGCTGACTGCTGCTCCGGACTACATTTCCACGTCATGTCTTTCTTTCGCAGTCGATTGAGGGATTCGGTTATGGTCGCAAGATGTGGGAGAAAACGTCAATAAAACTGGATGGAGCCCAGGAACGATTGCAGGGTAGACTTGTCGCGCGGCGGCGGAATCTGTTATATTGCGTTGACTTTCGGACTCTTCGACATACCGGCGTTCGACAGAATGAAACCCAAATATTCGACCTTGGGCTATACGACCGTACGTTTCTCCACTCGGCACCGCAGACGTTTTCGGACAGTCGCTGGAGCAACGCGCGCAAGTTCCGCAGGTGACTTTCGGCGTCCTCTCCGCTGACCAGAATGTCGTCCAGATAAACGGCGACGCTTTCGAGGTCGCCCGTCAACTGTTCCATGACCTGTTGGAAGTAACGGTTGATAATAAAAACTTCGTTACAGCTTTAAACTCGAAAACTTTTAAATCACTGCTTACACAAGTTGACCTGAAACACTATTTGAAATACGATAAAAATATGTAGCTAATGCAAACAAAGGTACTACCCCAACCCAGTATCACAAGTGTAATACTCTTTTTATATTCTTTTAAATAACTGACAAACCTACGTATGACACCCAAACAAACTGGAAAAAGTCGCCAATTTTTTGTAACATGACAAACTATTATAGGCAGATGTAAGAGGCGAGGTCCTTCCCCTTCTGCTATATTTATTATTCATTTCCTTCTTTAAAATTTGTATTAGAAAAATATATGGCGGCGCTCTGCGAACGCTAGTAAGCATGCCGTGCGGACGACGTTTAATGATTACTCATTCTTGAGTCGTATGAACGCGTTTCAGAAGCAGAACTCTGCAGTAAATGTAAAGTCTCGTATGTACCATAGGAATTTAATTAAATTTGTATTTGTATTATTTGCAAATTCGCCAAGCCAAAGTTCCATTATGCGCGTCACTTTAAAAAAAATAAACGAAATAGTCAAATTTCACCACTGCCCTGTAAGTAATAGTATAGCTAGCTCTTGCAGTTCTCGCTAATGCTTTAATATATCAATGCTAAAGTTTTAATACCTTTTTAGGCGCCGAAATTTGAAGAGTTATATATATGATATAAGTTTGCCTCTTTCAGATTTTGCTCACCATTCGCAAAGTCCAACAAAGTTTTGACTCGCCTAAGAAAATTCAACAGAAAGTGGTGTCGGCGCAGAATAGAGCGCGAAATGTCAGGTTTGTACATACTTTGTCTTAGTATGTTTATTTTTTCACAACTGGCGTTATCATTAGCGAAGCAACTGATGGTTTTCAACTGCTCCTAGTTATAGTTTAATCTGAAATATTGGCTGTTTCCTTCGCGTTTTTTTCATTATTGCGGAACCACGTCGTAATTATTGCCAATGAAAAGATTGATTGAATAACTTAGCGAAAGAATTCCAGCGAGTCGGTAGGTATGTGTAAGAACAACGATATCGCAATGTGCTTCTTAATTGGAAAAATTTATATATTTATGATCGGTTGCCTAAAAATCTCCGGAACACATCATAATTCTAAAATGAGTGTTTTTGAGTTTATTTTAAAGCTAGTGCGCTAAAATTTACAATGATACTTAACTATATGCAACTATCAGATGGAGTCTATTACTACTAGTAACTCGCAAGCGAGGGTGAAGCGGCGCGAGTGTGGATTCATGAAGTGGTAATTGTGTGAATTCACCTTTAACAGGCTTTTTGTTTGATGTATATACTACACTATAACCTCTGTAACACATTGAAAACCCTAGAAACTCGTCAAACCTAAACCGACCGAAAACATCTGAATACGCACGAAGTATTCGTGCTAGTCTCTTAGATAATCGAACTATTGCATCCTGCATGCCTCAAACATATATAGACTATTCTTGATGCCCTGTACATGATATGTAAATAAACTACTGAAAACTATATTCTAGCAATTGGGTTCGTTGACCTTAAATTTATTGAAAACATCTGAAAAAGGTATGAGATATAAGTGCTGGAATCTAGATAACCAAACCACCGTGTTCAGCCTACCGAAGAAACTATATATGGACCAGTCTTGATATACTATACCGCGCGTAGTAAATAACAAAACAAATGAAAAATTAATACATTTTGGAAATCGGGTTCGTGGATCGTAAATGCATTGAAACAACATGAAAAAGAACAGCATTAAGGATCAAGTTGAACTCTACATAGCATAATCATTGTATTTCGCGTGCTTGATAACCTAATTAGCAATGTTGTAAAGTAAAAACACGCAACAATATGCCGAAACTTGAAAAATCGCTATTTCGGCAAAGGTGTCTGTGATTCATATTCATATTGGTCCCACAAAAAGTCAACATAGCTGTAGGTCTAGGTGAGCTGGTTATGCGCGGTGGTTTTTCGATACGAAGCCTATGTCACCAGATATAGACTGCTAAATACTTTTACTCGCATGCTAAATTTGACAAAGAATCCTTAAAACCCTTTTTCTTTTTCTTTTTGATCCCGAAGAAGGGGTTGGAGCTGTACGCTTCTAAAGGGCACATCTTTATCACTTTTGCTATCGTTTAAAAAAACTTGTTGAAATCCATCCACCCGCAGATGAGTTGCGCGTGACAGATAAATACGAAAAATAAAATTTTCACGATTTTCCCCTAGCGCCCTCAGTGGAAACTGCTTGGCCTCCGTTTCAATCAGATACATAACTATCAGTGCTAACGTAGCGATAGTAGCAAGAAAGTACAGATAGCAATGCTAGATAAAATTTATAGATCAGTCATTAAAACATTTATGCTTGAAAGCAATTCGTTTTTGGTTGATATTTAAATAATCAGAACGTAGTGAAACGCAGTGAAGATTGTGTGCATGGGTGAAATCTTTTAAATTCCGTCTGTGTGTGTGTGATCGGCCATAACTCGAACCGGCATAGTTGATTTGTCGTGTACATGCCCGAGTGTTGTTTGATTTGGGGTCTAGTTCCGGGGTCAGGGGTTATAATGTGTTTTTGCCCCATTTTAGTACCCTTCACGGAAGCAAGGGTATTTCTATCTTAACTTTCAAATTTTTTTCTCAGTTTGGTTTCATTTTATAGTAAAATGATAAATGCCGATGCCCCTTTTTTTGTTTTTCGATTAAGGCTACGTTTTGGATTTCGACATCGGTTATTGCAAAATAAATTGGTTGGTGAGTTCGCCTTAAGTTTACTATCACATTACCGTAAAGTACATTCTTTATCTCTTTTAAGTTCTCTTTCCACAGTGTATTTTACAATAATTATATTTCTTTATGTTCATAGTACAGCATCTATCGTGTCGAACATCAGCAACATTTTAGCAAAGCGAATTCAAAACATCGTGATTACATTGTTTGTTGTAATGGCGCAAGCTGTTTTTCTTAAATTTAACTGCACAAAAATCCGTGTCTGTGACTCGTAACTCAGCAGTAGGTTGATAAATTTCAGCAATTTTTCATTTTACATATTGTTAATGTAACTGACATAGTTTCGTGTCTGCGCTCTTTCAAAGGTTGCAAAAACAGAATACCGATGCCAAAAGACCAAATTTGACAGCCTAGCCGGCGTGCTCTGCCGACATTTCACTTGTCAGAATAGTTCAGTCAAAAGATAAACACCGTCACCAAAAAGATCATCTCATCGAGTGCTGCTGCTTCGCTAACGAAGATTTATTGTTGTGTCGGTGAGCTGCGAAAAAGCCTCGAAAAGATTAAGTTTCCAGTTTTTTGTAGTTAAAAGTTTGCCATACTAGGATCATTTTAGTCCAAATTTCAATTGGCATGTTAGAAAAATTTCAATTGGCATGTTATAAAAGAGCGTTAGGAACAACACTGGTAAGAGGGTTAGAATTCTCGATGTTTCTGTTAACGGAAGCTCAATATTGTTGATGCCGTCGAGGGTCGAAATATTCCATTGTGTGAATTTGTATCTAATCTTTGCCTTGTTGAATGGAATAGTGTTAACAAATTAAATATGTTTATATCAATAAATCCTACAATAAGTATGTTTTTCAGCTACGCTGTATCTATGCAGTACTGCAGTTGTTGATATCCTAATACATGAAAAATTAAAGTATACTAGCCGGTAGTGGAACTACATTTGTGAGTGGAGCTTGGGCTGTAGCATTACGAATGTACTCAATTTTATGTTCTTCAAATAACTACATTGCATAGGACATAGGGCTTTATCATTGGTAAAAATATTATATTTGAATTCTTCGACCCAAAAAACCTATCATGGTTTGATCGAAACGATTCTATTTCAATAAATGACACAAATATTGCAAAATTCTCTATTTTAGCTGCATAAGCTTAACTAAATAGCTAATTACTAATTAACCACTCAAAATTTTTTAATCCCAAATATCAGGTGCACACTGTGACATGATAGGCTTTCAAACAAAAAAGGTTTTTTTAAATCGGTTCAGTGGTTCTTGAGATCCGTCGGACCGAGCGAACGAACTAACGAATGGACGGACACCGACTTTTTTGGTCACAGACAGAAAATAAAAACGCTTCGCTCGGCTTCGCATCACTCCGCTCAATAATGAAATGAATAATTTTTCGTTTAAGTTTTTAAAGATCTTTTTGTTGTATTGTAGGAATAAATGAAGAGTCATGCAAATGTGTACTGAAAACGGTCACCGTGTTGCTCTCAGAGTATTATTGTGGGTGTCCGTGCTCCTTGATTTCGCGAAACAATCTTGAAGTCTGCTTGAATTCATTTATGGTGCTTTACGCTCCTTGGATTTCATGTTTGGTATCTTTGAATTTTGGGTTGATCGCCAGTTATGCTGGAATAGCTGTGATTGTTATGTTCAGCCTCGTTGGTAATGCCAATATAATTGCCTTGGTTGGCATAGTCTCAATCTCCAATTACCTTGCTCTATTCAAATAACTCCATGAGTCTTGTTGACATTTCACCGTTGTTGAGCTAGCTTTAAATTATAATTGGAAATGAGGCGAAGTGTTGATAACCATTTGAGAACAATTAACATGCATTTTTGGTGGGACAACAGATTCATCGCTGCCCTTCAGAAATTGGTTATCAAAATGTAGGGGCAGGCGATAAGTCTCGAGCCATTGTCAACGAGTTTGATAAGTTGTGATTTATGGACGGTTATGAGGATGCATTGATGCATCTATGTATGTGTTGTTAGTGTCCCCAGTGATATGACTGCATATTTTGCAGTGCACATGCTGTAAGACAACGGGCATGCAAGATGGGACTGATTGGTACTTAGGAAGCTTAACGGATGATGTTTTCGTATTGTTCAATAAGTGCTGAAGCGTTTGAACGCTCCCATTCTCAAGTCGGTTATCGTGCATAAACGTATTGTTATGAATATTCATTATGATTATACTTATTATAGGGTTAGACTCCTCATGTTTCCTTTATGAGCAGACAATGTTTTAAACTGAGTGATAAGCCTTTGCGAAAAATGGCCAATGATCATGAAATTTGACCAGGAACCTTAAATATAAACGACCAAAATTTTAACCAGTCTAATTTTTGAAAAAACGGAGCGTTTCATATTATTTCGAGTAGTCCCCTGTAACAGATTGAGTTTTATATATACCACTCTGGAACTTCAACCTATTGGAAAAATAAAAACCTCGTCTATTATAAACCCATCGAAAACTGACACCGTGTGAAGTATTTGTGCTGGTATCTAGATAAACAAACCAATGTATTCATCCTTCCGAAAAGCCTAATAAATAATAATTCTTAATGCCCTGCATGCAGTACTTATCCACACTGAAGACATGCTATATTCAAGAAATCGGGTAGAAATCCACCCCGCGGTGCTTAGTTCGCTAAAAAGCACATTCTCACGCATTTTGTTACATTATATTTAGGTAGGTTATGAAGATGTGATGTTTTCGTATTTCGGTCTCATAGGTATTTTAAAAACTTTCTGCCCAAATACTGACTTTGTGTAAAGGTCTCAGAAAGTTCGTATTTTTTCAACAAAATGAGCATTTCCATGAAATGTCTTCACCGGTTGTCGAGATATTGTCAAAATCTTGTTTTATTGAACCTCTTTTTTGACTCCAACCGAACCCTTTCATTGCTACTTTCACGACGCAGGGAGAAGAGGCTGGACCGACTTCACAGCTTAGTAAAGGTACAAGGTACTAAAGGAGACTTTAAGGTTTCGCTTTTGGTATTGTGCCAGGCGATCAAACATTGTAAACAAAAGTTATGTTCTCAACTGAAAAATTACAAAACTTATTATAGCCTCTTGTCTTACCATATGAAATGTAAGAATTTATCCGTTGACAGTCAGAATTCATTTTCTTATATTAATTACAATCACGCTTAGAAATAAAAGCAAATTTTTCACAAAAGAAGCTGTTTCAGTTGTTATTCGCGAATTTTTCCCGATAAATTTGCTTTATTTCTGCGTGACTGTATAGTAGTTGTTATTTTCATTAATGATACATTTATATCGTTATTGATGTTCATTTTAAATTAGATGTTGGATCATCGAGTTGCCAATAATCTCTTTGATGTCGACATCTCAGACGCAGATTGGCTTGAAAATCTACAGGTAGATTTTGTAGTTTGATCTTTTGACGTAGTCTCCGGCATGTGTACAGGACAATGTGGGTAAAGCTTAACTAAAACATTTGTCGTACTAGCTGGTTTATTCAAGAACCGCGATCATCGCTACGAGGTTGCATCTTATTTAATAAATGGTTATTATTCACTCGCTACATTAACAATAGTCGGTGTTGCTATATTATTATAGTTTTTTCATTCTAGGGGATACTCTATCTCTCATATAAAAAACGGTACAGTACAATCCTAGTAACTGGCAAGCGAGTGTGAAATGGAGCGAGCGTGGTATCATTTTTAAGTTATCCTTTTGTTTAATCACCGGTAACGTTATGTTTGATGTATACACCACCCTAAAACTTATTGGACCATGAATCCATTGAAAATCCTAAAACCTCGCGACCATAAACGCATCGAAAACAAATGCCAACGCACGTTGTGCTGGTCTCTAGATAACTAAATCCATCGTATTCAGCCTACCGGCAAACATATATAGACAATTCTTGATGACCTGTGCGCAGTACGTTAACAAACACCTGAAGACTTACTATATTCTGGAAATCGGGTTCATTGACCCTAAATCTATTGAAAACTCCGTATCAATGATAGCAGCTGCTCAGCTGAAATTTTAACGGTTTGAGGCAGTGATTCATTTGTCTGGGACACTTGAAGGCGCAAGGTTCCAGTTACAATTTAAAGTAAATTTTGTGTATTTATCACAAGCTCCAAATTTTGTGTTTGTCACTGCGCGTGGTAAATAACCATATTCTTTTGGGAACAAGAAAGCTTTTGTTATAAATACTTTGGCGCAAAAATATGTTGTTTTCGTTTTAGGAATGGCAAACATTGGAAATCGAAGATGAGGCTGACGGACAGAAAGTCAAATCAAAGTTTTATTTGCCCATCCAAGTATACCAACATTTGATTATTAGCTGCATATAAAGTATAATCGGATTTTATCATATTTAACTTTGAGCGGGGCTGGAAAATGTTCAATTCATAACTACACACTATTTTATGGTCCTCAGCTATATATACTCAATATTTTTGTAGTATTAGTATGTCTTATATCATTTAGTTGTGTCAGAATAACTCTTATCCTTTCCGGTAGGTGAAGTACATGCATGTATAATTTCAAGCATGTTGGTTCACTTGTAAGCGTGTTACAACTTTGAAGTGTAAAACACTGAACTAATACGCGCATTCTCTGTGCATCTTATTATGTAGAACAACCATTGCCTGCCGATGCGTTATATTTCGATAATTGAAACTTATCTTATTGATATAACAAAATTCGTTTTTCTAAGTTCGCAGAATCGATAATGAGACGCAACTGGACCGGACTGCTATTAATAGGGATCAGATCAAACCGGTTCACATTGTCACTCGGGCTTCTTTACAAAATTCTAGTTATGTATCATCTAACGATTGTTATTCTAAAGCTAAAGTTCATTGCAAACATAATAAACATAGATGAGCAGACACACTAGATAACGATTAACAACAGTGTTAAAGTATTATGTTATAGGTAATGTTATCGTGCTCCCTTTACGACAACATTGAAACGACTTTGCTGGCTATAATAAAAACGCCTTTTTACGTTGACCTGTTATGTAATTGCGGTGGGTCGCTATTTAGTTTGTCGGGCAGGTGTGCAGCTGAGAAATATATTATAGACATTGTTTGCTTGCCCTGCTATATTATTATCGAGATATTTTTCTAAGTATACCTTATAGCGTAAGGAGTCCATCAAAGCTGTGTGCATCGCCCACCGGAAATCCAAACGGTCAGCACGTAGGAGCTGTATCTTCTGGCACAAACAGACAAGTCTTACAGTTTATTAAAAACAATCTAAAATTAGCTATCTGCATAAGACAGCATGGGAATTAACGTTGAATTGGAGTCCATGTTACCTTCGCAGCTCTTTGTATCATTGTAACCTAGGGTCCTTTCGTTTACTCTTGTATTGCTGAAGCGTGATAACAGTGTAATGAACCTGAAAAAAATCGGTTAATCAGGTTATCGGTTCTCCATTTATTTTCATCTCAACTGATGAAAACAGTCCATACCCGAGCATATTAAATGGTGCAAATTTAAGAGTTGTATCTTTAATCTCCTTACTATCACCTTTCAGTATTTGAAATTCAATATATACAAATATTTCAGATAAATCAATCAAATCAAATGCACTTTCACCAATTTTAAAACGAAACGAGTCATCTGTATCAGTGTTCGGTAAAGTTGTTTAGCAAGCGACTTCAATCATTTGTGTTGACATGATTGAGTCTTGAACAGGGTATTTATCACCCTGCCAATTAAGTTTTTTCGCGCCATATACGTTTGACATTTTTCTTTTCTTTGCTGGTTTACGATGCTTTTTAAGACTTTTCTTCTTCTTAATGATTGGAATAGCTTTTAGAAGCTTTCTCGAGTTAAAACATAGAGGTAGCATTTTCTAAACTTAGATTTATTAAATTTATTCATCCTTTTTAAGAACTAAACCATAACCTCAATATCGTCTTTGCGTTTGGAAAAAACTCAACAGATTGAAATTCTGAATCAAGCACATCAAATCGGAAAAACTTTAACATACAACTGTTTAACTCTAGGTTCATTGTATTTTTCACATTAGATGAAATTACGTGTAGTAGTGGTTTATATCTTCCGTTTACTATTCGTTCTTTCACAAAAGAACTCATTATAAACTTGGGTTTGTTATGTTGCATGTTGACACATTTGTTTCCAACATGTTTACCGTTTTTCAGGTGTAAAGCGTTGAATCCAAATAATTGTTGTATTTCCGGAAATATCTTAATTTCTGCCTTACCTAACATATATACACTAACACGATCACAGATGGTGTCAACTGTAAACTCAATGTCTTGACTAAATGTGTTTAGGTAAGATAACAAATTGTTGATATTGTAGTAGCCTTTATCAACAGTAAATCGTATCTAAGGTTTATTAGTGAAATATTCAACAATACCACCCTCAATAGTTTTGTATATAGTGGGAAGTTGAACATCCAGTACTTTAACTTTTGTAGCGCAAAATGCTGTCGGAAACTCAACAACCGGTTCGATTTCAAACAACGACAACTTCTATGATTGTTGATTACATTTTATTAAAGTCTTTTAAGGATATTATATACAGTAGTGCAAGACAAATAGAAATCATTTATACACTTACAGCCAGTTATAACTACATTCCCACTCCCATAAATCAAACACACACCCTTCCCAATCTTAAGTTTCGTACTATTATGCAGCTCGGTTTCATACATTACAGTGTATTTGGATCTCACACTTTCATATACGATATCAAA
>JASANE010020901.1:0-70354 GCA_030248225.1 Trileptium ribeirensis | reverse complement strand
AATATACCGCCCTGTTGGCATAGCGTAAAAGGGATTACTGTAGTTGCCCTGATGGCTCCACGGTGGAGCGTGATCCTGCTGTGCACCTTATACTACTTAGTATAAACATTCGTTGTTAGACATTATATATAGTATACATAATATATACACATACATACTATATATACATAATATATACACATACATACTATATGTACACAATTACAAGAAAAGGCTGAATCATCACCCACACCATTACGAAATCACCACATCCGCCGACCTCCGCCGGCGGACGGGGGGGCAAAACCCCTGTTTTTCATCTACTTCGGTTTTTTCAATATGCAGAAATTCTGTTCCCTAATGCCTAATCATTTAAATTTGGATTGTTCAGTGTTGGCGAACATATTTAACACAAAAGTGACATTACAAGCAAATCGATGTTGTAGGTAAACTCTTGATGTTCGAGAATACCCGCTTTTATCAAAATCCGACAAATTTTCGTTCTCAAAAATTTAGGTAATTTTACTTGAATTTTCGAGAACACAAAATGGCTAAATTTCAATGGCAAGCAGCTTGTTCGGCAACCGTTTTAAACCAATTTCAAAGTATGTCACCGGTGACCAAAAAACAATAAACCAATGAACCCCACGAAAATGTGGCCGGCCAGGAGGAGTTATCTATCTAATATGGCCGTCACCTCCTTCCCCAACACCGTGGAACCCTTTACCCCACGCATGGCCGACCGCCGGCATGTATGATCTACCGTCAATTACTTGTGTAACTAAGGCTCTATTAATCAAGACATGCTCGCCAAAATTAGATAGCCAGCATTAATAACTTGGGGAAACATACTGCACATTACGCGTTAACCTAGAAAATCTAGGCGTTTATATTGTATATATTTCAAAAACAAAATCACCTTGAGAGGCGACGTAGTACGTCGCATGCAGAATTCCCGATATATACTAAGGCATATAAGTTCCGTACCTATATATACAAGTTTTAGATAATTTAATTATAAGTTTACCTTATAAGACAGCCCTGGCTATGCTGTTCTCAAACGGCGTCTACAAAAGCTAAATAAGGCTTTTGCAATAATGAAACTGCCCCAATGCTACTGGCGGTTTGATAATACTGCTTCACCAAGGGTAATTTGCATGCAAAAATTGGCACACATTGCAAGTTTTTACTGACGCACATTTAGTGACTGACGCACATTAAAAACAGGGACTGACGCGTTTTAAAAGGTTTGACGAACATTACGTGGCTTTTGGAAAATAGCCCATAGTACTTTAACACTTTGATATCTGGATTTTTGTTTCTTTATTCTGAATCTGCAGACCATCAGGTTTCTTTTGGTCGAAAAATCTCAAAAATCGGTTCATGTTGGAACATTTTATATAACAAAATGCATTAACAGTATATATTATGTTTACATTGGAAAACTTACATTGCAAATTTTTGCATATTGCCAGAGCATAAATCAAAATAAACAAACGACGCGACCGATGAGTCCAAAAATATAATATGATGTAAAACACATAAAAAGCCAATGGCCTTGAAAAAAATTTATTTGTGAAAAAATTGACGAAGTTTAATTGACTTAAAATTTCGACTGACGCACACTAGGGGTGACGCACATTTGGTCCCTCTGCTATACTCGAGATAAGAAACCATCGTATTGCTTCATAATGTAAATAGACGCTGGTTCTGAAGAAAAAACACTCAGTAATATGCCGAAAATGGTAAAATTAATATTTCTGGTATAGGGTCGACGACCATAGTCGGGCGAGTTCCACAGCGAGTGATTGATTCGTTCATATGTCTCATTATGTACCACCAGAAATCGGTTGAACATTAAATGGCATTTTAGGAGGGCAGCTTACTGATTTGTATATATATTGGCAGAGTTTAGTGAGTATTATGCTTGAAGATTCACTGCACGAGCAACTTTCAGAGAATGCGTTATTGTTTTGTTTTCTATTTCGAGTCAGGAACATAATTCTGTAGAAACTGAGAAACTGCACGGGACACGCTCTTGGAATCGAAAGTTTTACAACTGATAAGCAGGCGTTTGCTGATATTCTGAAATCCGATATCGAGCATATTTTCTTGTAGTGCAAAGCGCTTCAAATTCAACTCGACTGTTTAACCCGCATTTATGCGTATCTTTACAAACCTGTGTAAATTTTGTCTGGTGTTCCAGACGAATTGGATCCTACTATAATATCTGACCTGTTATCGCGGGCACGGAGGCATATTCGCGAGAGAGTCAAACTTATTACAATTTATGATAAAAGAGGCTGATCTGTTGTTTCTTCGTACGGGTCTGGTGCGGGTATTGATGACTCTGCTGAGACAAATGACGTATTAACAAGGCTATATAAGCTGCTCATTTCTCAAAACAGATTCGATTTCAGTCGCGCTTCAGGTATGCCCCTTATTCTGCTCAACCGCGCTATCAACATGTGTCGGAATACTGAGCAGGAGCCTCAGTAACTTTCGTCTCGAAAATGTATCAGACTGGTTTCTTGAAGCAATTCAGGCCCTGCTTCTACTGTGGTTTTCTGGGACACTTCCTGCAGGGGTATCCTTGTAACAGGTGATGGCCTCCAGGTGGCACCAGTGGTGGCTGCAAATGATGGCTTGATTCGTTTAGTACGGAGTTCACGTAAGTCTTTACAGGCATGTTTTTTTCGAAAGTTGAATCTTGTAAAGTTAAGGGGAGTTTAGCTCGTAGTATCAACGCCTGGCGTATTATAGGTGCCAACGAGCTTGTCCTAGACATGGTTCAGTTTGGTCTTACTATTCCTTTTGTTAGTCTACCTCGTTCTAAGTTGTTTTGCATTCATCGTCCCGCTTTAGATAGTAAGAAATTTGTCAGTGATTCGCTTGTGGACTTGGTTGTCAATGATTTTTCTGCGGGTTTCTGAACCTTTTTACGTTGTCAGTCCTCTGTCTGTGGCTGTACAGAGTCGGTAAAACCGTTTATTCCTTGATATTCGCTACCTGAATAGTCACACTAACCCTACAGAGTTTAAACTTGGAGATATGCGCACAATTTTGTCGCTTGTATCAAAAAACGGTTATAAGTCAACGTTCGCTATTAGAATCAGCTATTTTCGTTTAGACCTTCATCAAAATTTTCGCAGGTATTTGGGATTCGCTTGGTACTTTGGGGATGTTTTGAAGTTTTTCATTATACGGTGCTGCCGTTCGGCTTATCCTTGGAACCATTTTTTTACAAAGTTGCGGCGTCCTGTAATTCAATTCTGCCGGGCCCACTACCGTTTGGTTATCTATCTATTTGGACGATGAATTTATTACACATCACGACTTTGCTACCACGGAAGCGCATGCTTGTGCGTGCGGAAAAGATTTGTTAAAGTTGGTTTTTTGAAAACGAAATTGCGTATGGACGCCGTAATCTAATTTGAAATATTTTATCTCTTTAATTCCTCTTTAGAAATTCCACAGTCGAACCTAGATAAGGTTTTCGGAACGTAGCTTCGGACGTGTTAAATCACCGCTCCGTATCGGTAAGGTCTTTGCGACGGTTGCAGGTAACTTAATTTCGCTATATATGGTACTAGGTTTCTTGTGCATTCTTATGCCTCGGAGTATATATGCAGATATTACTGAGGATAATTCTTGAGTTCGTACGATTCTCCCTAGTTTCGCCTGCCGACTAGAATTAAGATTCAGGTTTAGAAATTTACACGTACTGCCGAAACTACGAATGCTAGAATACACTCTTCTGCAGATTCTAGTCAGGTTTAGGCTTAGGATTTTTTGTGATGCAAGCGGGTTTAGTGATGGCGCAATCTGTGTTTCGAATAATGTGGTTTCTGCTCAAGTTTATAATTTTGACAGTTCTGAATTGGGCTCCAACTCAAAATATAGGAACTTAGGGCAATAGAGCTAAGGTTATAGATTTATGCCGAGTGGTTAGCAGGCAAATCGGTAAAGTTTTTACTGATAATCTAGTCGCTTTCGCTGTTGCTCGTTCGGGCAGTTCGGTGCCTGAATTACATGTTATTTTTTGCATTTGATGGCTTACGTCTTAGGCACTCGATGTACTTAGATACTGAGTGGATTCCGCATTTTTCTACTTTTTCTATTCATTCATTTCAAACTGCACAGTTAGAAGGCGAGTATTAAAATTATTTGTGTTGACTATTATAGTCACTTTGTTTATTGTCACAGTCGTCAAGCTGGGACATTGTGTGGGATTTTGTCTAATTGTGTAGGATAAGTCTTTATGACTGTAGCTGCTTTGGAAACGGTATGACAGCATTCCTCTTTTTTCAGCAGATTTAACATTATTTTAAAGTATTTTAACAAGAATGGGTCTAACTTTTAGCACCGCGCGTTGTCGCCCAGTCGCCCTGCAGAAGCGGCGACCGACACACTATGCGAGACAAGTGGTAAATTCCATTACGCCACTCGGCGCTGCGATATTCGCCGCCAAATACACCTCTTGAAAATCAGATCAAGACGTGCACACTGTCGTATCGTAATATACATATACGTAAGTATATTACACAATGTGATATGGAATTATGAAAGCACACACGCTCTAAAAAACTCAAACAGCCAAATGCGAAACATGTGCAATGGCGATGAAAAGAAGATCTACTAGACGGAATTCACCTTGACATGCCTTTATGGTGGTCGGAATGAAGGCATGGAATCTGCGCGAAGCCAGACGCGTACATACCTAAGTAGATTACTTAAAAAAAGAATTATTTTGACGCAGATGCAGCGCGCATCTAGTTGTTAGCCTAAGCAAATTAGCATTTACATATACAAAGAAACTCCAACTAATCAGATGTGTTTGTGACCATTTGGTAAGACAATTGCATTACAATCGCGGGCTCCATCCACGTTATTAATTTTGATTTTTCACCAGTTGTTTAATTCTTTACCATATTTTCTCCAATGTAGGCATAACATGCTTTAATATAGATTAACTAAATTTTCTAGCGCTAACACGCTTCATTTTCGCAACTGTCACAAGCAAGATAGCATCTATTGAGTATTGACTATCATGGATGACATACGCGAAAGTTGCTAGAAAACTTTACTTTGCAATCAATAACGGTGACTAAATTGCGAAGAAGATGCAATATCATCAGTCCTGCAAATACTATATATTCAGCAGATCCATGGAAGAAATGCTATAATATTAAATAGATGTAAAACGATTTACGTTGGTGGTAAATTAATGTAACTATTTATAAAACAATTATGGGCTATCACTAATATTGCTTAAAAATTTGAATTGATGCTATGTTTCATATCAGAGGTAGCGGTGGGATATTTTTGTGTTAGAAATTTATTTTCCTGGTGAGTTACTCTGAAATTGGCAAAAAGAAATGGAGAAAAGGTGGAAAAGCAATAGCTGATTCTAGAAATCGACCGCACGTGTACTAGGCTTAGGCTCTAGTGCGAGCGTCTTAGCTATCGGGTATTTGCAGACATAATAAACTGGTTTTACAAATGATTATAAGGCTCAGTTGCAAATTGTGAATAAATTGGCTTAGTAACTTGGGATCGACTGTCCATGCAGCAAAATAGTTAGCATATTGGTTTTCAATGAATCCGATTTTTTGATTTATAAACTAAGATTTGTCCCAATTCTAACGGGTGCTATATTAACATTCACTGCTGTTTTGAACTATCACATTAGCTAATAAATTTGTGTGTATGTGTGAGGCGCTGTAAACAAATGTTGTTACTAATATATACATAAATAAATTCTTCGGCTAAACGGCAAATCGGAATAGATATGTAGTGTTGTTGTCAAACTACAGTACTAATCATGGAATCGGGTGTTTATGACAGTGATGTCTATGTAAATGAAATGTCCTAATTATGGATAACATGACCTGAAGAAGTTCGAGTATATTGTTGTGCTAAACGGCAAATCGGAATAGATATGTAGTGTTGTTGTCAAACTACAGTTCTAATCATGAAATCGGGTGTTTATGACAGTGATGTATATGTAAATGAAATGTCCTAATTATGCATAACATGACCTGAAGAAGTTCGGGTATATTGTTGTGCTAAACGGCAAATCGGAATAGATATGTAGTGTTGTTGTCAAACTACAGTTCTAATCATGAAATCGGGTGTTTATGACAGTGATGTATATGTAAATGAAATGTCCTAATTATGCATAACATGACCTGAAGAAGTTCGGGTATATTGTTGTGCTAAACGGCAAATCGGAATAGATATGTAGTGTTGTTGTCAAACTACAGTTCTAATCATGAAATCGGGTGTTTATGACAGTGATGTATATGTAAATGAAATGTCCTAATTATGCATAACATGACCTGAAGAAGTTCGGGTATATTGTTGTGCTAAACGGCAAATCGGAATAGATATGTAGTGTTGTTGTCAAACTAAACCAGCTATCAAAAAGCTGACTTTTTGACGCCCAGTTTATTTATCGTGAGAAGCTTAAATCAATTCACCAAATAAACATATAAGTTTTGTTGCCACAATTTAAACAAACCTAGTCTCCTTAATTCTGCTTCAGATGATACGCGTGCCAAATCGGCGCCATGTACGTGTAAAAATACACCAGTTTCTCCTTCCGAGTTCAATTTCTTCGAATCCGCTGTCCCAGTATCAACCGTCAAATCATCAATTTCTACTTTGCTTTTTCGAAAATATCTTTCAATTGCAAAAATACGACGATTGTTTAAGTCACGATTGTGGTTTACAATACTTGAATGAAAATTTCCGTTATGAGGAAATGGTATATCACTGCTTCTTCGCAAGTTTTTGATATGGACGTGGGTAGCGGCTCGCTTAAAGCCGCTGCTTACAAAGCCGTTCACCGGAATGTGCTTGTTTTTTCTGTGTTTCCCGTTGTCAATCCGATTATGTGCAAATGTTTTGATTATTGAAAGCATTGCACGATGTTTTAAAGCATCAAGAAACATTGTCTTTAGTCGTTGCAATTTAGCTACAGATGGGCATAACAACTGCGCACTAGGGCGATGGGATATGTCAGTGAATTTAACCTGTCTGGCTGTGTGCCGCTTAGTTGATCCAGGTGGTGGTTGCAATGTGAGAGAATTTGTATTTCTAGAAACTGGATTACTGTGTTCGATATTTTCAGTTGATCTCCTGACGTGTTGCAAACCATTTGGAGCAAATATTTGAGCCAGCAAAAGTTCGGCTGAGGATGGTCGGAATGGAATAAATAGTTTAAGTGGACGACATCCGCGAGATATTACTGCCACAGACGGTCGGCCTTGAATTCTGAGCCGGCGCATGTCACCATTATGTTTTTGACTGGAAGCTTCCAGTTGGCCAACTTCTGTTTCATGATTACCACCATTTATCATGGCTGTTGTTAAGGAAGTATCCGGAGGCCTTGGTCCTGACGTAACACCTTGCAAGTTTTCTTTTGGCTTTACCTGACTGGCGTTACTCCCGTAACCAGGTAAACGAGCGCTTGATCCTTCATTCGGATTTGAAATACCTCCCTGAATAGCATGTTGATTAACCTCAGGTTGCTTAGGGATTTTACCTGGAGGTGATCCATAGTTTTGATTTGCAAGAGGGCTTCCAACCCTGTTTGGTGCTTTACTGTCGCTTGCAGAGATTGACTTACCATTGATTCCACTACTGAAGTTGTTTGTCTCTTTTTTGTTCCCTTGATTGCTCACGGACTGCCTTCCTGAGCCATAAAATGAAGTACCCGGAATTTTATTGACCCTATTATTATTGCTTTTCTTATTTGAATTTAATGAATTTAATTTGGTTTTTGGGGACGCCGTTCCAGTTCTTAGTACGATAACCAGTCTTGGTTGTGGTAGTGTCCCAAACGTATCTGTTAAGTCATACTTTCTGCCTTGTAGAGTAAGTTGAGGTATGGTCGAAATGGTCTGCTTTCTTCGATTGGAAACATAACTGGTTTTCGAATTACTTGCAGGATTATATGATGCTTGAGAAACAACTCCTGCAGTTGGTAAGTCATTGGTGTAGGTTTGTTTGTATTTGTTAGCATTACTTGTTTCGAGCTGCATCAATTTACCACTTACTTCTTTAGAACCAGTTTCAGCTTCATTGCTAGGTCTATCATTTGTATACTGTTTTCCGCTGTTAAAATCTGTAGTCTTTGCCGAACCGTAAGGCACCGTGGAACTGATGTTACTACCTAGTTTACCACTTCCCTTAGTATTATTTGTTTTATTCAGCGCCGTTTCCTGACCTTCTGATTTAGATACGCCACTATTATTGTTTACTGAATATCGATTTGTTTGCTTATTGCCACCGTTTTTAGCTGATTGCGCGTTGCCGTTGGCGTCTTTTGGCTGTCCCGATTTGGCTGTATCCTCATCAGATACCGTATCACTCGTTGGAGTATTAGTAGATTTGGATATCGCTTTTTGATTACCGTTCCTATCTTCTGTTGCACCACCTCTATTTGCAGTATCGTCCACATTATTAATTTCATTTCCACCATATCCGTCTGATGGTTTACTGTTACCCTTAACGGTACTTTGACTTTCGCCATTTTGTTGACTTCCCTCCGTTTGATCAGGTTTTTTAGTGTTATTGTCTATAGATATACTGGAACCGTCTGCATCAACAGGGGTCGACGATGCCGAAGCGGAATCTGTCAAACCAGAAATATCTGTTGCAGTAATAGGCTGTGGTGTGGCGCTCGGAGGTGCTTTTAATTTAGTCGTTGCAGCAGGTTCTGCGTTAGCTTCATCTGTAGTTGCTTTCTTCGTAAAAGTTGTAGGTACTTTGTTACCATTTCCGTATCCACTGTTATCACTGCTAGCGCCATTACTATTTGTATTTGGCTTACTCGATGGTTGCGTATTGGTAGCACCATTATTTATTTTATTTTCAGCTGGCACTCTCACGTTATTGATGTCCTCAACTCCGTACTGCGAATTCCCGGGTTGACGCTGCCCGTATTGTGATTTATTGGTACCCGGTTTTGTGGTTTGACCGCCGTAGTTAATCGATTGCCTTTTGCTGTAGCGTTGTGGATGTTGGGCAGCAACTGAAATTACCAATGACATCGATGAATTCCGTTAAGTTGAAGCAAGTAAGCTGTTCCAAGTTGTCAAAGTTTAGTGTTGGCACAAATCTAGTTTTTCATTCTTTGTCAGGATATGAGCGTTTGCTACCAGGAAAATGATTTACTAGTTCAATTGCGATAGACAGTTGCATAACATGAAGTATTTTCGATCATTTAGCAAATCGTTCCGTCAAGCTTGTTCCACTCTAGAGGAGATGTTGTCTTTTAAGTTCCGATGAACGCATCGGTGATTGTGCGAAGATGACTAACCAATATCAAGAAGAAAGTCTACAAAGGCGAAACAGAAATTCCTCAGGTTGATTTGTCCTGTCACAAACGAAATATTTATTGATATTGGATGATGGAAATGGTATATATATTTTAACTTTTTTATGACACAAATGTGGTACAGTATTATTGCGTGTCCCGATAACTTTTGTAATCACTCCGTTTCGATGCTAGGTTTAAAGTGTTTTGAATCAGGCAGATTTGTAATTAGGCGCCGATTCACATTTTTAGTTGTTCTTAATCCGGGGTTCCATAAAAGTTCGACAAATACGCTTTCAACGAGTTTATTTACAATTTTGACTTTCAAATTTGATCCAGCAATTTGTAGTTCAGTTTTTATGATGCAATCTGTTCTAATTGTGCATGTTATATTTTGTTTAGTTCTTATAACATACTTTTTCAAAGATATGCGAATATTGTAATAGTACTATTCGGCCAGAACCAAATGCAAACAAATTGCAGAAAGCGGAGATTAAGATTGTGTGATCACTATAAATTATGTATATTTAAAGAATGTTAATAATTGTTTTCAGTAATAACAGTAAAGAATTGACGGCTGAAAAAAATGATGGCTGAAAAATCATAAATGTAATATATCAACATAACTCTGAGTTTTGTATTCTTGATTTTTTGCATGAATCAGTGAACAACACAAACTTAGCCACGTTTCGTCCGTCGTAGGCATAAAAATATTCAATCTTTTGTTGCTTTCCCCAAATATTTTCTTCATTAAGAACGCTCCGCGTTGTCCGGCTGGGTGGATGAACACTTACTTGCGCAATAATATTACTATGAGTCGCCTTAAAACATTGGTAAGGATCAAACTTTAGGTATTATATAGATCATTTTCGTTATAAACGATAAAGAATGTGGCAATTTTGTTCGCCAATGGTGGAGAACACTATATAAGAGACGGCTCCAAAGATCCCTGAGTGGGCAGCACGCCCACATACCGAGCCCCATGTAACACCGGCATATATATTAAACGGAATAAAAAATAATTTGCTTACATTTGTCATTATTCAGCTTCCTGTTGACTTCCGATCGATCAATTTTGTCGCCTTCCGTAGAGTTTCCAGCAGCTTCAACTAAAATAGAAAAATGAATGGAACAACAGTGGCAAATTTATATTTTTATTAACTCACAAATTAGAGAAAAACATGCAAATTGTGAAGATCGTAGGATATTTGTTTACATTTGAAATAAAAAAATTCACCGATCTGACACGTATCATACTGGCATTATTACAGAACTGAGATTGATTACGCTAGTTCCTATTAAATTATGTTGCTATGATTATAAAGGGTTAAAATTCTTGCGTAAGTGAAATTTAATCAAATTTTAAGGCATTATAAAACTAATGTTTTTATTAGTATCACTAATGATGTTTTCAAGAGTTTTAAAATGGGCCATAGACGAACCCGATTTAGAAATATATATCGTCTATCGTCACTTTCTTTGTTATATATGTGCTATTTTCTGTGCTTTTCATATAATTTAGTATAGGCTTTATTGTACGAAATAGGCAGTGTTCCTTAGCGCCTATCAGGCCGGAATTATACGGAATCCGTGTTACAAATATGTCAGACATAAAGTCTGTTACAAGTGATTCCACATGACGGCAACTTGCAGATAAAACTGCGCGTAATTCCGCTTTGCCCTCGCCAGCGAAATACTAGTGACTCTACGAAAACTACGAATGGACATTTTCTGCCGTAGAATGCACGTTTACATTTGGCGATAACCTTAATCGCTTCCTACATAGCGTTGAAAAGTCAGTCATAAGCAAAAGTCCCTCCGGTATTCTGGTGTTGTCAGTAACATGGTATCGAAAAACTCTATTTCAATAAAATATAAACTGTCGATTCCATTTATTAAAACACAGGATGTATAGGAAAGGACATAGACTGCAATTCTGATCCGATTACATTACGGCTACATATATAGCTAGAATCAAATCATAGCTACAAAATTCGTTAACATATAACAACCAATGCACAAATTATGAAATTATGGTAATGACCACTGCCACAAACTGTGCAACAGTGGCGGTGACCATTGCCACAAACTGTGTAACAATCGTGTTAACTACTATGACAAACTGTGTAACAATGGTTAGAAGTATACCGGTCACGACGTACACACGTGTTTCTACATGTGAATGATGCATAATTTCATTGAAAACACCGTATTTTGGCATTTTGGGTGAGAAATTTGCTTTCCACCGCCTTTGCGTCGCTCAGAAACTTTTAACAACTGGAATGTCCGGATTGACACTTAAAACACCACAGCAGCAACAAAATATATTACATAGTGAATGACAACAGCAAAATTCTTTTAAAACTGACACATATTTCTTGTTCTTGAGAATTGTTGTTTTTATTGGATTGTCGTAGTCATTCCACTCGCGAGCGAAGCGGGCGAGTGCAACGAGAATTTTCAATTTTAGCTCTGGACGGGGGGGGGGGTTGAGAAGGTCCTGTCTGTGTGTGTCTGTGTGTCGCACCTGGATCTCGATAACGGTTGGGCGGATTTTGATGCACTATAGCTCATTCGAACCGCAATGATCGATTTAGGTGCAGTGACGGAGCCCTATTTTTGAATGTTTTTGCCGTGTGAAAAGTTATGGGGCAAAAAGACGTCATTTTGGCCCATTTTTCAGGCACCCCTCCAGTTTTTGCGACTTTTCTCAATAAGTACACGAGGTATCCGCAAACTAATAGGCCTATTCCATGTGGCCTTACCAGAGCTTTGCAATGATATATAACAAGTTTTTCAACTACTTCCCAATCTGGAGTCTATAAGCTTATAGTTGGCGCCAAATTTCATATTCGGTGAAAAGCGTGGGAAATGCTCCTAAATGTGTGTTTTTTGTTGCTTTTAGTGTCTTATATGGGGTTTCTGGGCAGATAAACTCGTTGCAAGTGTTAAAAATATTGTTGGGTAAATATTTTTTACGTTTCTGGTTCATACTTGGCATAAAAAATGGCGTTTTCGAAATTTTTGGTGAGAAGTCGTGGGAAAAGCACCTGAATGTGTGTTTATTGTTGGTTTTAGTGTCGGATATGGGATTTTGTGGGCCGACAAGCTCATTGCGAGCGTCAAAAATATTGTGCGGCAAATATATTTCGCACTTCTGCTTCGGGGGATTGTTCCCACCACTCGAATTCTGGCTCGCAAGCGAGCTACACTAGTTTAAAAAATTCACTTCATATTGTTGCACGTATGGTTCGAAATCGCTGAGATACATTTTTAGGCATCATCTATTTTTGTTTGTATGTAGAGAAATATTATAGGCACCAGAAGCGCAATGTATATGTCAATTTCTATGATCGCTCTCTACGCACAAACAGTTATCTAACTCTTCCCAAAACAAGGCATAAGTTATGTGCCTATGTTTCGAGATGAATTCAGATGTCATTACAACATTTAATTTACGTTTCAATAACTCAGTGGTTTATTAATTTGTTTTTGTCATTATTTTCGACATTTCTCAGATTTTACATTGTATACGCCCCAAAGCAATGAGCATGTTATCATCACTATAATTTCATTAACCTGGTTCTTCTGCATAATTCCAGGCTAATGATAGATACATTACTTTTGTGTCCAATTTTTACTCACGGGCGTTGTTACTGAATCGTTCTTCATAAAAAACAACTGGCCTTCGATGTGAAATTAAGGGTAAAAACTAGTACGTCATTTGACGCGTGAAATTTCAGTTTAAATTAGGTTTTAAGAGAAATAAACTGTAAATTTAAAGGGTATAAATTGTATATGTAATATGTAATATGTAAAGGTAATGTAAAATATATTTGCCACGAAATGCATAAAACATTAGCTATAAATTTAATATAATACATAATTTGGAAAAAGCAATTAGAATGAAATTGTTGCCATTGTGCTAATGGCGTGATGGTTTGACGGTTGTATTATAGCCAAGTACCGCTTTGGTTCGATTCTTATTCTGACCGTGCTTTTCACAGGGTCGACTACAATCGAATAAATGCAGGTTATTCGCGGAAAAGTGAACGATTTTGGACTCCAGCAATTTTCACATTGAGTATTCTGGGAAAGCTCACCTGAAGTTTTGGGATTTTTATAAACAGATAGCAACGCCTAACTGCTGTGCCGCCTTTTAAGAACAAACAAAGCACTACCACTCTTCAGCATTTTTGCCCGAAATTTGTTTTTAACAACCGAACTTGCTATATATTCAAAATGGCACCACCACCACCGCTGCAGAAACAAAACTCACCACACTCAACTAAACACGATGATAAAAACATCCACAGCATGAAATACGGCATTATTTCCATAGTTAGCAATGTTAAATGTTTAAATTACTAAGTTGATATGAATAAAAATTGATACAGATTTAAATTACATACTACTCTAAATGATGTCAAAAATACTACGTGTAACATTGGTGTCCATATGTGTAAAGGCTTACCCTCCCATTATCTGTCGGACCCACTGGCGTATATTTACTCTACCACAGCCGCGCCCCTTCTAACATTTAGCAAACAGTTAATAAAGCCTTAATTGTTGGTAGAACGGTATGTAGTGTTATGTGTTAGCGTCTATGGCAGGACACATTTTATGTAACGTTAAGCAGTGTCATCATGTTGTTAGAATCAATTGAGATTTGAAACAACCGATTTAAGGCCAAAATCGTCTTCACGTTTAAACACGTCATGACTGATTAGGCAGGAGCGAAATTGTTAAAAGGTGGCGGCATCTGTCAGGGTCTAACTGTCGATCATTTGAGAGCGAAAAATTAAAAGGTAACGATTGCCGTTATATACTCAAAAAAATTTTGCAGCGTTAACTAGTGTCGGAAACGTTTGGGTCGCGACGATAAATTTTGGAGGCGCCACAAAAAATGACATCTCGGCATAATAGGTTTACGTTCTTGGCCTTCTTCTCATGTAGTAATAAGTTGAGCTAAAGGAACTTAGGAAGGGGCACAACATTATTTAAGGCTGTGATTTTCCAGTATTTTCAAAACCTTCGTTTAAAGGGTAACTTTTGTCAAGAAGATATACATTTTTATTTGTTTAGACCAGACATATTTAACTCTCAGAGCGAAAAAGTTTGGTTTATATATATTTTCAAAATAAAAAAATGATCAATTGCTAGAAACCCATGTTTATGGTTTCAAAGGTTGTTGTTATATGCATTGTGACTTTTTACGTGCAACCAACACGTTTCTGTTAAGCGCGCTCCGAGGATCCTGACAATACGTGTCGATGGGATAGATTGGTTACACAAAACGTGCAAATTCGTCAAATAAGGCATACGTAATTTGCGTACACACATAACGGAGCTGATGTTCGCGTATACTACACTAAGAACACCGGTGGTAGAATTCTGAAAGCTGATTCTTACACGATTGAGTTCGTGATTTTGATAGAACCGTATGCATTAAAATGTGGATTTTATGTTTGTGCATTGTGAAACTTGCCCTCGTTCCAGCCGATACATCCGCCCGACGCACAATACATGTACGTTGATATCAATGGTACTACCGATGTAGTCTGCTTCACGATCAGAACAATTAATTTAGTCGCTAACACAGGACGTTATGGAGTTTGAGGTTTTATCACTGAACATCAAAAATGCTGTAGCGTATTATATAGTCTTCACTTATTGTTTTTATAACATGATTTATGTCCATTCTATAGCTCCAGTAACCATAACTGTATGTTGTAAGAACAAAACTTTACCTTGAACTGGGAATTTGAGGTGTCCCAACTTTATCCGTTTTAATCCTAGCAATCGTGATCAGTCTCAAAAATTGTATAATTTCATTGAATTCAAGCTACCAAAGAATTGACGATGTTTGTTTTTCATTTAATTGTGTTTGCGTACGAAAAACGTACTGAGCGAACAGGATATCACTATCTGGCACCAAACGACGAAAAGCATTCTATAGCGCCAGTAACCATAACTGTATGTTGTAAGAACAAAACATTACCTTGAAGTAGGAATTTGGGGTGTCCCAACTTTTTCCGTTTTAATCCTAGCAATCGTGATCGATCTCAGAAATTGTATAATTTCATTGAATTCAAGCTACCAAAGAATTGATGATGTTTGTTTTTCATTTAATTTTGTTTGCATACGAAAACCACACTGAACGAACAGGATATCTCTATCTGGCACCAAACGACGAAAAGCATTCTATAGCGCCAGTAACCATAACTGTATGTTGTAAGAACAAAACATTACCTTGAAGTAGGAATTTGGGGTGTCCCAACTTTTTCCGTTTTAATCCTAGCAATCGTGATCGATCTCAGAAATTGTATAATTTCATTGAATTCAAGCTACCAAAGAATTGATGATGTTTGTTTTTCATTTAATTTTGTTTGCATACGAAAACCACACTGAACGAACAGGATATCTCTATCTGGCACAAAAAGACGAAAAGTAGCACAGCTAAATTTTAAAAAATATTAATCTCAAAATTTAATATTAATATTATACATATAAAACTTCGAAAAACAACTATTAACTCGCTAGTCCTACGCGTCTTGGAATTATCAAGTGGTGGGTTACAAGGCAATGAATCTGTATGTAAACATGTCCCATAAAGTATTGCGACGAAATATTTTGACGACATGACTGCATACGTTTAAAGATCCAAAGATGGATGCCAGACGACATTTTATACTTTGTCGTGCGACACTCGTTTCACCTCATACTACTTTTTGAATTGAAGCCTCTTGTGTGGAACTTTAATCTAAGTATATATACATTTATTGCGAAAATATATAAAATTGGACACGCACAATAAATGGAAAGCGGTATCAAAACTATATTTAATATTTTTACATTCCCAATGTATTACAGAACAAGCCCGAAGATAAAGCATCACATAACCCTTATGAAATAACAATAAAAAATTTATAATACAGTTTTAGTACAACCCGCCCAACCTCAGCCTGTTGCTCAGCCCATAACAAATCCGTTTTAGCGCACCGATTCACGTCTTGTTAGCATCAAGGAAATACGTACAAAGCTAATGCAAGACTTTGATTTTTAAATCTGTTCAGTGTTCCGTGACCACCAACTTAGTTGCATGCCCTGAGCGTGTTTGAAGTTGAACTTACGTTGACTGATTCTGTTAGATTTGCTTTGTGCTAGGTACTAGCGGGACCGCTCTCAACTTGAACGCATAAAGCTGACTGTGACTACTGACTTTTTCATACCCAAATTTCCCGCGAAAATTCATAGGTACTGTACGCACTACTGGCAATAATGTATGTCCTATAATTTTGTAAATAATAGAGGAGAATTTCTTGTAAACTATGTCAATTGCATTAAAATTTACTATTCATGTAACGCTTTCTAAATACGCTAATTTCATAATACAGTTTACTTTTCGGAAACGCAACATTTCGAGTACTGAAAACATACGAAACAAAGCCAAAAGTTTCCGATTCGGATATAAAACAAATATAAATATAGGGCGATGAGGCTGTTATAGCGCCACATCTAGCACAAAATAATTATTTGTGCAACAATTGCCCAATATTATACTGAAATCATTATTTTACCTGGTTAGCCCGAGGTCAAAAAAAAAAAATAAATTTTTGCCTATTGTTGTTGCATTCAATTGCATTTTTAGATATAACTAAATAGTTGTTGTAGTTGTTATTATAAATGAATATAAACTGAACTTTTTGTTCATTCTGTATTGCACATCTGCTCCATTGTATGATCGCTTCTTGATTAAAAAATTCTTTTTAATTTCTATTTAACTAAATAAATATTTTATTTTTACCTTTTTCGATGTGAAAATTCGAAAATTTTATTTCTGTTATAAAGCGGAGACAGATATCATGTATATATATTTATGCACTTGTAAGTCAAACTGCTTTAATATAAAGTATTTGTCAAAAATATAATGTATTACTTAGGCTAAGTGACATTTCGTAATTCGGCACCGATAAAAAGAAAAATTTCAATGTTTTAATCAGCGTGTAGCCTTTCATCCAAGTGGCATGATTTAACTTTATTCCGCAAACATTGATTGTAGCGAATTTCCTTTCCAAAAATATGAATGGCATTTTAGAGTATCTAGTAAAACTTATTGAATTTATAGCTTGAGTAGAGGAACATTTGACAAGTTTTTGTTAAATATTACCTAAATTTGTTGTATAGTCTTCGTATTATCAACTAAGATTATGTATACCTGAGAGTGAAACTTATACTGTGAAAGTAAGTAAAATTTATCCTTCCTTAAAACTTTGGCAGGATTAATCTGTCGCTTACTGTTTCAGCTTGATAATCGCGTGATATGTCTGACTTAGAATTGTACGTTGCTAGCTGTAGTCGTTCGGTCAACTATAGTCAAAACATAAGATAACTATAATGTTTAAATACATATCTTTTTCAGTTTTATCTGCTCCGGTGTCATTTAGTGAAAAATAAATGTTGCATAATAAACAGGTTTACATAGTGTTCAAACCATTAAAGGTAGCATAAGTTGGCCAGTTTTGTCAACAATAGTTTCAACGATATAGAACATGATATGAACGTTGCGTTAGACAGGCATGAGCTTGATCTAAGCTACAGGAAAGATGGACCTTAATCAATGCGGCGTTCATGTTATAATGTCCCCGTTGTTTGGAACTTTTGTTCCTCTGTAGTCGTGACCCTACAGTATATATAGTCCGGGTGACAGTCATACTGTAAATCCTTTTCCGAGGGTGTATGACACACCCTAGCTACTACATTATTTCTTTACAGTGTCGGACACCCTCGGAAAAGGATTTCTTTACAGTGTTGTACACACCTTCAGCTACCAATTTGGCGCGAATTAGTTATAACGGACACCGTCTGTAGTTAATATGGCTTATTAGACAACTGTACTGTGCAATTTGTTTTAAATTCTCGATATTTGTATCTAGGCCACCTGAAAGTTGATGAAATAATGCTGCACACTGTCAATAAAACTGCAAGAAGATACGGTGTGGTTGACACTGTCGAAAAGTGGCAATACCCGTAGCTAGCTACCTTTGAAGAAATTTATAAAAAACGTGGGGTGTCTAAAGCACCCTGTTGTTGACAGTGTGCCGGACACTGCGTGGCGGACATAGGTTCCAAACGTTGGGAAACATTATAACGTGAACCCTGCATAATGTGATTTCTGTAGTGAGGTCCTACTACGGATGCCAATGAAAGTTTGTTTTCAGGCTCGAGGGTTAGCTCGGTTGTCGCATCACTATCAACGAAACAAGTATCACAATTGTATATTCCTGTAGTGCAGGAACTGTAGTTGGTGTTCATAGTAATACCAATTATAAGCAGTAAATCATTAACTAAACAGTACGCACTAAAACACTGTATTCGTTATGGCATGGATCTTGCGAAATGTCATATATACTAAATGTAAAATTAAACGTATCTGTGTAAATCATGTATGACAAAGGTTGTACTGTTTCAGGTACATAGTGCAATTCGTTACACTGACACATAACAGAGTACCTGAATGAACTGATTAGGCAGCAAGCGAATTTCTAACTGCGTCTATATTTTCAATTTTCTAACAACCTTTCTTTAAATTTTTGTAAAAAGCGTGCAAGATTTATAAAAACATCAAGAGAAAAATAAAGCATGAGAATCCTGCTTGAAGTTAATAAAAGCATATATTTTAAACTACTCTACTAAAGTATAAAGTTAACATTCTTAGTCACCTAGACATGAAAATTTTGTTTGCAATTTGATAGTTGAATTTAACTGTCATAGACTCCACATATAATAAAATATAATTGTTACAACATTGAGAACGAGAACACAAGACATGCAAAAACTCAATCAATAAGCTTTTGAACTAGGTTTTTGACCGAAGTAAATAGTACGATTCGACTTCGCTTCAAGGAGAGTTTTTCTAGGAATAGTGTTTGTATATCTTTAGGGTTTTAATCAAAATATTTGCGTTTGTTCCCACTCGAATGGACAAGCTCGTTATGCAAATTTTTTTAATTATATACCGGAACAACAAGAATGTAAAATGTTTACTATCCAAACTATATCCATGATTATTACAATTTGTAATTATACTATATTATGTTATGATATATATTAATTTGAAAAGTACTGAACCAATAAGCAACGAAAACAAGATATGCAGATAGTTCATCTTGAAATAGTAGGGGCCTCCATACGGCCCACTTCAATTTTTCATTGCGGACACACATTTTCCATTTTCTCACATATATAAGTAGTTGAAAAGACATATTACTACTAGATAGGTAGCATTACTGTGTTTTGATAGGAAATATACCGCAATTTTATATTACCGACAAAATTATTAAAATACCTAGATACCTTAGCCAAATCAATGTTCGGTCCTTGAATTATACCAATTGCAGCAAAATTTAGCGAATAATATACAGTACATAATATAATCTTCGAAGTAGCAGTTGTTATGTAATCTATTTTGTTTGTTTTAACATCGAAATTGTGTACGAAGACTGGAATACAGAATATAACTTAACATGAACAAAGAACCTGCGTTGTACCACAGCGCTGTGCTATAAATGATACTATAATGCGCATAAACAACACTATCACACCAGTTAGACAAGCTATACTGTCACAACCATAGAGGAGAATTTCATTTTTCTTCAAGAGAGGTGTTACAGTAGGATCATGGTGCGAAAACCTTTTGGTTTTGGTCGATATATTTCTTTCGCCGATTGCTTTTGTGGTATTGAATAGCATTAAGACACAAACCAACCTTAATTTGAAACAAATAGTACGCTTGCTCTGTCCAGAAGTTTGCTCTGTAGCTTCTTTCTTATATAATGGTGTTTAGTGCTGAAGCAGAAGCTAACAAATTGCCTTGTATTTAAGGAAAATCTGCAATGCTTGAGCTAAATATAAAATCATAAAATATTACATTTACGATGTTCAGGTCTTATGTATGAATTCGTGATGTAAATTAAACCTTACCTTATACATTTCTATAAACCATCTATCTATTGGATACCATCTGTATTTAAAGCTGCAAGGATACTAATTCGGTATATTGTGAAATAAAATTGGTAAATTGCTGTTCAATACCGAGTTTCTCAAAGCAATAAAAGAGTGAATGTCCTAATGATACATATTTTGAGGTCATATCTGCAGAATTAAGCTGATAAATTTAAATTTTAGTGTTTCCTATGTTAGAAGACAATCAGACCCTAATTTAATAGACACGGATGCAATATATACATCTTAAAACTTGTTAAGTTGATAATATAACATCTGATGGCATCAATTTAGCGCGATTTCCTAAATCTTTCCCCTTAAATGTGATCAGACGTAGCCGAGACGTTGCCACTTTGTGGTAGTAGCCATTTTGCAACCAAAGCCAGTATAGCGAAATACGAGCTGCGAAAGTACCCATAATGCCAGATTTGACAAAGCACCCTTAAAACCTGTTGGTTTACTATTTTAGCCCCAAAGATGGGGTCGGCGCTGTTTGATTTCAGCTAAAGGGCACATCCTAGCCGCTTTTGCTACTCAATAAATAATTACCGAAATCCATTCATCTGAAGATGAATTATGAATGACAAAAACAGACAAAAAAGAAAATTTTCTCACGATTTCTCCCATTGCTCTCATTAGAATCTCCACTCGCTTCGCTCGCTCTGTTTCAAAAATGTCACAGTCTGAAAGCTGTAACAAAAATAACATATATGTCATAAAACCATACTACAACAATGCTACAATGTAATAACCGGTGACGCAGCTGCATGGCGCAACTTCCTAACACCATGCCCATACGACCCCGGCTATCGTAACCTCAAGGGTGGACCGTGAATGCTAAATTTTGAACCTATTCTTGGTCAGACCCAAGAAGCTACGCAGCTTAGCAGGCCGCAGGCGCGCTTCACGGGGTGTGTTCGGACCCCGCCCGAAGGGTTGCGCACGTGTCTAGTATCGGGTATGATTTCTGAGGTCCCCCAGGGAGGCTAGCACCGACACCTGCTCGCAGGTCATGGAGCTTAGCCGCTATTCCCTATCTTAGACTCATCGGAAGTTGTTAAATTCTATTTTAGCGTAGTGAGTTTTGACATGAAACGTGAAAATGTCCCTAGAAATTTGAAGCTCAAGCTGATCTGCTCCGGTAAAATCTCGGCATGCTCCGTGTTAGAGCATTGACCTATGTGGCCCCCACAGGGTTCCGACAAGCCCTGAGTGTTTAAAGTCGGATTATCAATGGCGTGGCCTGCGCTTTCCGGTGAATTTCTATTTAGATGAAAGTATTCAAGATACCTATTGAACTTTTCGAATTATAATGAGGGACGAGGTAACCCTTTTTTTTCTGTATTCCTCTGGCTTTACTCCTTAATTCCAGTAAGACATGAGGTAAATTAGTTAGGAGGCCGTGCTCGTCAGGGCTTGCGACATTCTCGCACACAAGCCATGGCGAACAGGGCCTGCTCGTCCGAACGGACAAACCATATAGCAAGTAGAAAATTCCTAGCGCCTCGGATTGAGTTAAGTCTGAACACAGAGTTTAGAATACAAAGTTTATTTGAATAAGCAAGACTTATCAAGGGACGAGTGTCTTCCGAACGGGTCGGGAAGCCTAACAACAACTCAAGGGAGTCGCTTCAGTCCTGTACATTATGGGGCGTAAGACATTAAAACGGGCAAAAGGGACGGAGCATGCAGCTCCACGCGCGAGCGTGGACTAGGGGCGGTTATCCCTGCTTCGACTCAATGTTAGCGAGTTAATCAGCTATGCAGTGCACTAAGCAGGGGCCCTAGAGTGCTTCAGAAAACGCTCCTAAATGCAGATCGTTCTGGGCGACGAAAGCTTGAGCGGGGCTAAGGAAAACGATATTCGGGACTGACTACGCGAGCTCTACAACCGGGTCAGAACACTGCTCAACCAATATTGCGTGCAACATCTAATACGGAGCACCTAATCACTTATCCTGAGACAGTCCGGCACTGGTGCCTATAAAATTGTTCCATCCTATTGTGTTAGATGACAGTTCCTACCGAAGCATACGACTGACCGAACGACGAAGAAGGGGGGGCAAGAAAAGCGGAAAAACGGAAGGGTTCCTTTTTATTCACGCCGACTGGGCACGATCGGGGTTGCAGCGCGGCGTGAGGTATCCGTTTAAACAGTTTGCGGGACGATCGTCCAACTAGTTGCAGTCCCGTTGACTTAAATGGTCAGTTGGGTTCTCTTTGATTTTGAGCTGGTGTTTTGGTGGAGGCGGCGAGTCCTTTCCTGGCGGACCGCGCCGATCTAAAGGCTGAGCGAGGCTTGTTTCCTACCTAGAGTGGTCTTTTCGGATGGTCGGGACAGGGGCGACCAGCCCCGGACGCCTTTGCGTCTTTTGGCTTGTTTCTTTGCCGTTTATCCTTTGACTCTCTCTAATACCGATTTTTTGTTTGTACTGCGAGGTCGCAGTGTTTAAACTGCACTGTAGTGCAGTCAAGTTATTACCAACGTAATACTAAACGTTGGTGTGCACCTATGGCTGAATGGTTAAGACTCAGAACTCTGCAGCGGACTTAAATTCTCCGTGCAGGTTCAACTCATGATACGGGAAATATAACGGGCTGATACTGAAAGTATAGAGAAAGCGAAACTGGGCATACATAATACATAGCCTAAAGGGCAAACCGAGTAAAAATCAAAGAAAAGCTAAACTCAGCGATCAACTCGCTCCAAAAGAAAAAGAGGGTTTTGCACTCGCCCAGTTTGGGGCCAAAAAGGCCAGGGCGAGGAGGTAAGTTTTCTTTAGCTTTAGAAAGTCTTAAGATTTTGCCTAAGGCGGGGACACAATGTATTTCTCCCGCAACAGCGGTTTTCGAGCGAAGGCTCAGGAGGCGAGCCTTAATTCTATTTCTTGTTAAGTGATGGTCTCCAGAGGAGACCATGGCGTAGTGCTGTGGTGAACACCAGTCGATTTAATATTTTTGGCGACATAGTTATTTGGAGTACAAACTTGTGCATCACCACAAACGATGTGTTCGCGGCACCGAACGGGGTCGTCGGAATTTTGGTCGGCTGGGGGTCTTGTTCTCTCAGCTGAATTTGTGATCATAGGGGTCATAGGGTGGTCACCTACCGTTCCTCCGGTCAGTCGTCCTAACGAGATACCTACCGATTGTGTTGCCTACATACACTAAAATCAGATTCAAACGATTGAGTGAATATGACTCCGAGACAACATTCCGAGAAAGCAATAAAGACCTTAGGCTCAAATTGATGTGCCTAGAATTTGTTTAGTCTTTTAGGTTCCCAAATTTTCTTAACTCGCAAAGCAAAACGAAATTTTAAGGGTTTCCTAAAACCCGACGGAGGCTAGTCCTCCGTCCCTAATCTGCGATTCTGTCCAAGCTCAAACACGGCATGAGCACTGGACGTTCAACTAAGCTGTAAATTTGGAAAACCGTCAAAGCAAACCATTGAACAAGACCTTACTTTGTGTCAGGCGCGTTCAAGAAATTTTACCGTGGCCAGCTCAGGAAAATTCGTTGACCCTAACTCAAGAGTAACAAATCATGTAAAGTTTGGACGAGAGGCGTCCAGTTTGTTGTGCCTTACCTAAGACCACGGGGAATCAGAAAGACTTCGAATAGGTTTGCTCAGTTCTCACTGCACTCTGTACCACCGCCTAACGTCCTCTACGTCGGTACTCGATGTTGATAATTAATTCCAGAACGGGAAAAAGTGTAGCATTCCGGTGGGAACAGGGAGTTAGAACCCGAACGAGAATGTTTCTACCTAAGTACGAGGGGTACGCTACGTTCCGGGGAAACTAAGCGAACAGTCTGTTACTCTTCAATTAACAGGGAAAGTAAACCCCTGTTGTCACTAAACCTTCCTCATACTTACGACTGTCGATCCTCGGGGCAGCACCAGCTGAACCCCCTTCGCGAGGTATGTACCTGCGCGGAAATCTTCCGTCCATCGAGTAAATCCGAAGCGAAAACGAAAAAGCGAGAGAAAACCTGAGCCAAATGAAAACCATGAACAATGAAAGAGTGCGTCGGAGCCGGTCAGTAAAGTCGACCGAACTCCGCGCTGTCGAAGTCGAACTGATTCCACGAGTCGACGCGTTGGTCGTCGCCTCGAATTTTTCGCCCATAGTTAAAGATAGCGATTTTGTCGCTATCCAATCATCGGCGACTTCTTGACGCCCACTCTTTTGGGTCTTCTGTCCAGTGTCCAATTGGGGACACTTCCGGTAAGTCGAATCTTGACGGCTACCGTAAACCGTCGATGTCCTTAGGGAGAGTCGGCTTCAATTAAGTTTGCCGACTTTAAGCCTTAATCTTCCGAGTACTCGGAAGTTGACCATCTGTGATTTTAGTCCCAATCTTCCCATGAAACTTGAGCTTTTAAGCTCAAATTTCCTGCAATTAAACAATCTGTCCTTTGAAATTCGAGTCAACACCCACGTTCTTAAGACGATATCCGGTCCCAAGATGGTTAAATTTTCCACACAAGTTCTGCAATGTCCTCAGAAGTTGCAATCTGTCCAGTCCTTTAGATTGCTCAAACCTTCCGGCCTTAATTGGGTCGGCAAACAGCTATATTCCCTTTGTGATCGTGATATGCCGCTCGTCAAGTCGACTCGATCTCGTTATAGGAAGTGACCCGAGTCGCGAGGACATCATAAAACACCAAAAAACTCAAGCTTGATTTGAAATTTTCAACGAACACTCACGTTCCAACGGCTTGCCGGGGGGAAACCGACGACGGGAAGTTATTCGTCTCGAGGCCCGAGACGTGGCAACCCTCGAAGCACTCTTGTCTGGTCAGGCGCCCTGATCCGGGGCCCCTAGAGTCCGCGGGAGGGCCCTAAATCGCCCCCCCGTTCATCCTATCCGTATGTCTCTTGTCCGTCCGTAAAACTCTGAAATTTAGTGGCTTTTTGTGTGTCGTGTCCTTGTCTGTCCATCCTTATGTCGTGTCCTTATCTCTACGTACCACTATACATATCTCTATATATATATATATATATATCTATAAATAGATACATACAAATACACGCATACAACTGCACACAATACACACACTAGACATGATGGCGTCCTGAGCGACAGAAAGGTCGCTCAGGATAAACACATACTCATAGCACACCAAAAACAACAACAACATCAACGACAAAAGAGCGACAAAGAAAACCGACCAGAAACGTCGGTTAGAGAGAGAAAACGAGGACAAACGCGAGAGGACAGCGAGGACACGAGACGGGAGTGGGAAGGGAAGCGGGACAAGGGGAATCCGAGGCGATTTTCGAGGAGCTGGGGCCAAATTCGGTCCCAGGACGGAAAACGGGGTCGAATGATACCAAACTCGAGGGGGTAGACGTAAAGGCGGGTTGGAACCCACTTTTGGGTTCCCATATGCATTAGTATGGGGCGCTTTTGCGGGCTCTCCTGCGTTAGCAGATGGGCGGAGCGACGCCCGCCGGGTATCGTTGGACTCAGCGTCCAACGGCGGTTCGAACGAGGGGTGATACCGCCACCGGGGCGGTAGAAATAAAAGTGGTACTAAAATTGATGCGATTAGAGAGAGTCGAGGCTACGATGGGGGCACGTTTATTGGCCGTACGGGTTAACGGGGCGGCGGAGCGAGACCCGCCGGGTATTTTTGGAGATGTCTCATCGAGACAAATTCAATGAGGGGTAATTTGCCTATTTTCGAAGTAGAGCGGAAAATCACTAATTATCAGTGCCCATCGGCGGTTGTCAACAGCGTTCTAAGCGACTTCGCGTGACTGTCGCGGGTCAGCGGGGGCTCGGACAGAGGTACAAAGCATATGGTTGGATTCAACTAGTCACGGTGAACAACACGAGGGGTCGCGTGCGCCGGTTCTGACGCGGGGTGTGGCGGCGGGGGTGTTAGAAAGTGGGGTTCGTATTAGTTGCATACTACAATAGGTCGCAGAAACAAGGCCGGTTGATCTAAAAAGTTGTCCACAGCATACACACATGAATAGATACATGTATATATTTTATATATGATGTGTCCTAACTGCATGGAAAGTGATGGTCCGGGTTCCCCGATGACAATCCTACCTAGCGTAAGTAGCGATTGTCTCTACGTGTTACAAGCGAAGTTGCGGCGTTGTCCTGAGGGCCTTTGGGTATCTATTTGCAATTTCCAAAGCGTTGCACCAGCCTACTCTGGTTATTCCCCGTACCATGATATCGCAGACGGTGACGGGCCTTTGAACGAGCCCGGCATCCGTCATCCCTTATAGTTGCAAGTGCTACCAAAGTGTGATTTCCGTCTATTCTGGCCTGTTGTTCTCCATAACCATTACCTAGTATATGATTATAACCAAGTAAATTTAATATTTTTGATTTCGGTCTTAACAAACGTGTCTTCCTGAACGTGCAGCCAGGGGCCTCCTATTCCCGGACGGTCGTAACCGTCAACCCTATGACACGAATACCTACCGGTTGAGTTGTCGACTGCCTTTCAACTGTCGTCGGCGTAAAACTCTATTTTCGGTCCTACAGGTCGGTTGGGGTTCATTTCCTCACGAGTTGGGGGCTGATTGGAACACTCGTCCCTAACGGATTATAACGACACAAAATGGTCCGTTGGACCAAACGACACAATTGTACAAATTGACAAACGCCAATACAAATTAGTAAAAACACACAATATTAGACTGCGTACTTTTATACAAAATACTGAACCGCACACTTTTATGCAAAATGTTAAACCGCATACTTTTATACAAAATATTAAACCGCATACTTTTATACAAAATATTAAACCGCATACTTTTATACAAAATATTAAACCGCATACTTTTATACAAAATATTAAACCGCATACTTTTATACAAAATATTAAACCGCATACTTTTATACAAAATATTAAACCGCATACTTTTATACAAAATATTAAACCGCATACTTTTATACAAAATATTAAACCGCATACTTTTATACAAAATATTAAACCGCATACTTTTATACAAAATATTAAACCGCATACTTTTATACAAAATATTAAACCGCATACTTTTATACAAAATATTAAACCGCATACTTTTATACAAAATATTAAACGTAAACAACAAAGTCAATAGTTTCATACAGAATGTCTGCTGACGCGAAGCGACCCTTGTAAGTGGTGCGGCCTGCCCCCCCCCACCCCACCCCACTCTTTTCTATTTTTGGGTAGTACTTCCTGTAGTGTTCGGGACGGCCCGTCTGTACCATATTGTTGAATAAATTGGTCGAATAATATAATATATTTTATATAATATTATGTTTATTTTTTTTTATTTATTTTTTATTTTTTATTATTAGTATTATTTGTATTTGGTTATTCTTAAATGACTCTCTTTAAAAACGTTTGATACAAATTTTGTGTCCAGGCCTTTCTGATGTATGGTTCTCGGAGGTACATAGACCCTACTAAATTTGCAATATAATACAATCTATCTGAAATCGTACCTTATTGTTAATAGGCTTTGCAGGTACTGCGCAAGAAACACCTTGAGAAACACAAAGTTAAACCCTATAGCTAATGAACAGTAAGAGATATCCGCTTTCAAGTCATGGGTATGTATTAGCCTTGAGATATTTTAAGGCAAGGGTATGTATCACTTAAGAATCCTTTAAACATGTTTTGATTAATACTACTCAACTGTAATTTAGTACTACTTAATGCTATGTAATCAGCCTTCTTAAGTCCCGAGTAAATACTCTTAAATTAAATCGCATGGTATTCAGATGAATCCATTTCGATTTGGCCATGGCATATAATACATTTCTGCATAGAGAAATTTGCCTTAAATCCACAAATTTTTTAAACTATGCCATACAAGTATCAGAGGTCACACTTTGAAAGTAAATAAACGATATTTCAAAACACTTTTTTATCAGCTCGCTTAGTCAACTTTTTGTCAGAGTACGTAAATGGTAAGAACATTGTAAATGCTCAAATCTTAAAGCAGTTCAGATCTCTGTTAACTAAACTGAATTATTTGAGAACTTTTCTGAAATTCGATAGAATCCAATGATCAGCGGCAAGCAGATGGCCTCACTTCTGGCTGCTTAACGATTTATTAACTTTATTCTGTGTATCTCTTAATTTAGACTCTGTAATAGATATGACGCATGCTCTAAATGGATGGATTGCCAGTATTTGTTAGTTAACAAACTATTTTCTCCTACTCCAACGAGATATATACACAATAAAAAATTGTCTTATTAAAAATTAAGATTTCGTGTTTCAATAACAATTTGACCAAAACTAATTACTTAGCTGCTGTGTATTATAAAACGAACTGGCGACAAATTTTATTGAAATACATATACTTGACTGCTTCTCTGATGGTATTTACACATAACTAACAGTTTCCTCATTGTTTTCTTCAGCCTGTTATAAATCATGATAAACTTTTTTACTAAGGATGTTCTTCAATCTGTTTTAGAGAATGTATTTTATTGTACCTGTACAATGCAGTTAAAACTTGATGGAGGCAGAGGTTATTCCATCTATTACGGCTTCAGCAATGACTGTAAATTGTTTATGTCCAACAATGAAATCATTAATATCGTAAAACATGGGAAACGCCTGGTTGTTAATTTAAGGCACTATTTTAAGTTCTGATACCACTTTTATCATGTTGCTTTAATTCATGCTTGTTGACTTGGAATTAACAAGGGCATAGCCAAGGGCGTGCACGCTTCCCCTGGGAAGAATGACAGAAAAGCAAATAACTCATTATATGCATCAGGCACAATGAAGCTGTATTCTACCTAGCAAATCCAGTGCACCGTGGAAAAAGTTGTGGCTGCTTAAAATATGTTCAATTGTAACTTCGCACAGCTTGAAATTGTTTTATATACTTTGTATAGAAATTTACATAATACGGACAATTGTATGGCGAATAAATTCTACCTACCAAATCCAGTGCATCGTGGAAAAAGTTGTGGCTACGCCTTGCTTAAAATATGTTCAATTGTAACTTCGCACAGCTTGAAATTGTTTCATATACTTTGTATAGAAATTTACATAATACGGACAATTGTATGGCGAATAAATTCTACATCAATTTAGCGTAATAGTGTATGACAATATCGAGACAAGTTATATAAATTTGCTCACAACAAATGTATAAATTATTACACATAATACGTACGAATTGTGACACAGTGTGCGTATGATTATATCTACATATTCTTTGTATGAATTTGCACATATAAATTGTATGATGTGTTACAATTAACTTTGTATTGAAATTACTTACAGAATATGTACTATAAGTTGCACATAATTTGCATGAAATTGCATGAAATCTGGAACTTTTTGCACATAATTTATACGAAAATTCGTATAATAAATTTATGTACCGTAGCACACAATTTCGCTGAATCTGTATAAAATAAAAAAATTAGCGTAAAAATCTATGCATAGCATTCATAAATGACGTGTATAATATTTCATACAAATATTTAGATAAATTCATATATTAAGAATTTTTTGATTTTGATTTTCGTACTTTTCAAGTGTATGAACAGTCTCACTTAAACTGTCTCTCTTATGTAAACCAGAGCACACAAATATATAATTTATAACGCTACGTGTATGTATACGAATGACGTATAAATTTATTTTTAAGAGGTTGGTCTAAGTTTTTAAGCTGTATGGGTTTATTCATCAGCGTCAACCTGTTAATGTGTTGCTTTCTTTCATTTGGTGTTAATGAAAAAACGAAAACCGTGATCCGTAAAATATTTTCGGAAGCTCAGCATAAATGCTATTGTTTGTTATATGTATCTATTATATTTTTAGATTAGATGTTATTATTCTTGTCATTTCTTGAAACAGAAAAGTCTTTGGTCGGTGACTTCATTAACTATAGTAAAAATCGTACAAACCAAAAAATAAATACAGAAGTGCCTCAGTGGACACTTTTCATAAATTACCATGAAAATCTTATTACACAAAAATCTGCTATTTGGATTTGTGAGGAAGCAACGAAAATATGCTTGAAAACAAACAATAATAGCGACACCATATTTACGCCACCAGTATCACACATTTCGGAATAACAAAGTATGGAATATTGGATATTCAAATTGTACATAGCTGAGGGCTGTGCAGACGCGATATTTGGTATCGCTAGAAATCGATGTAATTTTGTCTACGGAGTATTTTTGGATCGCTGAACATAACAATGCGATTTGCTTTTACTATGGACATGCTGTCTCAGATTTCACATGTGCAAATTTTTATGCAATTCCAATATAGTTTGAATGTTAATACTGCCGTGGGGATATCGGCAATCTCCACGTCTTTCACGCCGGTGTCCCGGGTTCCAAACACTTGCCGAAATTAGTAGTTTTTTCTTTAGTTTCTGCATAATCCAAGCTTTACTATCAGTCCAAAACTAATCATAATTTTTGAAAGGTAATTTGGATCGATCAATATGGTCGTGCTTCGCACATTGTTTGAATCGAAGCTGCGAGCCCTTCGTAGTATATCAAATCGCTAACGATTCCAAGGGTTGTGTGCATCAGAATACCATAACGAGAGGAAACGTTCTGGAAGGCTGGTCAAACAAGTTGAAAATCTATTCATTGTGCATAGTACCCTATAGTGACTCTAACACTAAATTTAGAAGAAACTGGAAGTTTCGACGCCACGGACGTTTTTAAATAGAGAAATTTACAGCATGAATTTTTTGCGACATTCATTTGACTAAAAACATTTCCGGATTGCATTGTATAGTAGTTATACTTTGTAAAGTTACGACGATATTTTTGAATGTTGAGATTAGGTACCGCACACAGCAGCGCGACATTCACAACATACCATCTAGTTTAACAAATACAAATCTCCGAAATTTCATAAAAAGATGAAAAAATACACATTCTGCCTAATTCTTCATTTTTTCAGGCTAAAATTTTATATTTTTATATATAGTCAATATGAATAACTGAAATTTCCATAGAACTGAGTTTATAGTCATTAAATTTAATGTTTTTATCGTCGGCCGAAGCTGCATCCGCGAAATCTAGACAGAAATAGCTGTGACATCATTATAGAATCGGCCCGGCCGCAATGTGGGCATCGCATTAGTATGGTGAAGCACAGCGCCATAAATTTCGCGTATATAAATTAGATTTACATCCAAATATAAGCTGTTTCATACATTAAGTTTCTTGGCTAGACCTCTAATTCACAAAATCTTAATATATACAACAATTTCTACACTCAAAATAATCTCCATGAAATTGAAAAGTTATCTCTGATTTTTGCACCACCAGATATTCTTTCAACATTCAAAGTCTATTCCTTGTAATTTCAAAGAATTATCTTTAAAATCATCATCTTTGAAATTTCAAATAATAGTTCTTTGAGTTTTAAAAGAATATCTGGTGGTGTAAAAATCAGAAAGACTTCTTTTTAATTGCATGGAAACCTATTTTCAGTATAGATGCGAATCTTACTGCACGCTCGTCATATATGTATTACAAATGTTCGCAATGGTAAGATTTTATTACATTGCTATAAAGACAAAACAATTTTGACGTATAAATTCTTGGTAATGAAATTACACTTTGTTCAAAGACTTGTTTTGCCGCAAATTTATAGGTATTTATCGTCCGTTGAATTCATGAAAGCTAATATCTAACACTATATGTTGAGCAGGAGCGTTGCGTACATAATAATTATGACCGAGACACAAAAATCTGTTATCGGTTTCTCAGATTAGTAAATCGTTTAAACCATATGACATACATAGCTAGTGTAGCGTATCTAGGTAGTGTAGCATTTATTACACAACAATATTTAATGTAAGATGTTATCTGTATCATACCGTTGTTTACTCTGGAAGTGTAGGTAATGTTTGTATATATTTTCCTTGGCATCACAATTTTAGAAAAATTTTCAAAAATATTTGGCCCCGCTCAACGACCTGGAAATATCTGAATTATTGGTTAAACAACATGACGTGGATATGGATGTAATGGTCCAAGAACATGGCGGCGGTATGGATTTAATGGTCTTAGAACATGACGCGGGTAGATACGTGATGATCCAAGAAATTGCTGGAAGAAGAGATTTATATAGTAGTGCAAGAATTTGGTAGGGTAAAAATCGGTAGTTCAACAACGTCGTGTGAGTGGTAATGACTATGATTTGTCAAGTGGGGAATACACCTGAGAGGCAAAACATAAAACGACCATAACGTACCGTGGACGCTAACAATTCTAAACTGGAGAGTGCCACTCTTCAGCATAGTCGACTATTATCATCCTTTAATATTAGTAATAAAACAGGTCATATTGGTATAAATTACAAAAACTGAACAATGAACAACGATATAGCTGAGAGTTTGCGAAAAACATACATTATAACTGTTTGTTTTATCCTAGATACTAATAACCATTAATTGTCCCTCTGCTGCTACGTATTTTTTCAGTAAACTAAACAGCTGTCGCAGTAATCTTTATGATTTTTCAGTGGTTGAACAAACTACAAAGACGAATGGACTAAGATATAAAGGATAATCCAAATACTCTTTCCTAATGTGTGGTAGTTTTGTAATGATTTTGCTTGGTATAGCCGTGAATTTTGGGTAGCTAGGTTTCTGTATTTATCATTGTCATATTGAACCAGTATATTGCTGTTAATTACTTTATCTTCTGTCCGCGCTAAAATTATTAAGACTAGAATATCTGCAGAGTCTCAAACGTCTTTGGAAAACCCGAGCCACAGTTCAAATGACACGCATTTTATATTGCAAGACATGTGTATTAAAACGTGGCCGAGTGGTCAAACGTCCTGATCCATCCTACCAATCCAGAAGGTAGGTGTTCAACAAAAGCTGTCACCTGAATTTTCATATTTAGAGTAGTTTTTGTTCTATGCAAATAAATGGTGGTCTAATAAAATAAAATTATTCTGTGATTAATATGACACTAAAAGAACAACTGATTGGAGACTATGCTATGTTGTTTATTCTATAATTGATTTGAATTGATAAACGATTTATTTATATGCCAAAGTCGAGGCTATAATCATGTCGGTTCACAAATTATACCGAACAGAATTACAGGAACATAGATCACAATATAGCAAGTTTCAGGTGTACAACCCCAAAATTGTAGAAACCCAATCGCCCTGCTAAGCATATAGTTGAAACCGTTTGAGCCAAGCTATAGGAATTTACTTAGTTATACTTAACCGTGCCAAAATTGTTATGTAACAATCATAAACCATCATCGGTTAATTGGGTTTCTGATTTTTTGATCAAATAATTGTATCATCTTCGATTTGATGCAAGATTTACGTTTTGTCGACCCTTAGTCCTATAGATATTCGAAACCGATAATTGTCTGCTGAATAACTTCATCATTTGGCCTATATTTGTCATAGGCATCAAAGGTTCCTCGAGAATCATTTCATTTCATTAACTTGGCGTGGCGCCTCTTATTGAACTATATATATGTTGGAGAGGCACGAGCCCAACAAGCGTCTGTTACACAACTCCGCAAGTGAGTTGTAGCGCCTCGCTACGCTAGATTTCATTATTTATCACTAAAAATAGATGATCGTCGCTCGCGGTATAGTGATTGTGTGCTAGTCTTGCAAGCCAGAGTCCCGGGTGCAAGCAAAAATTGGCTCATGATAATATTTACTCCTAAATCTTTTCACCTCATATTATTACCACCCGCACCCCTTGTATCACAAAAGCATTATTAATAGTTGACCACCATAATGCCAGTATATTTACCTGTACATGGAATTGGAATCTCTTGATAGTTTGATGTTTTAGGATCATACAAATTACACATCAGTCTCGGCTGTAGGATTATGTACTGCAAAGTTCATTATAACGTCGAATATGTTTTAAAATGTAAAATAAATATATTTTCTTCTTCGGATCATTTTCCTCAAACTATAACAATATAAAGGTACTCTACCATATCTTATAAATTTCTTTCTACATTATCCAACGCGTAATTTAATCCATTTAGCATATATTTCTTACAATTAAAAAATTATTTTGTTAACTACAAAGGTTTATAGTATTTAAATATATATAATATCTAACGAAAAAATCAAAAATCGTTTGAACAGATTTTCACTCTTTTTTCTATAAATTTAACCTATCATAAATGATCGATATATTTATTAGAATATATACATATATTATATGTACTGATAATAATTTACCATTATAATAAAAATTTTGTGAAATTATAGTTTCACGGGTATGTGATAGATTGCTGACATAGCGTGGAAGATAAGTTTGGGAGAAAATGTTGTTATAGGACATAAGTTGCAAACACTTAAATTTGCCTATATCAAATTTTTCCTTGATTTCACGCCTTCAGTAAAACATACATAACAAACCTTTAATAATTAGCATTTTGCATCGTAGAACTTGTTTTACAAATACGTCTAAACTTTATTTTCAAATTTTTGGAATGTTAGTATTAAATCTGCTCCATTCAATTTTCCTGCAAATAATTAACAGTATTATAACGCCCGTTATCACGGCTTATCTAGACTTAATAAACACCAGCCAACACGTATATAAATGTGAAAATTGTAAGTTCACCACCCCCTTAAAATATTATGTCAAGCTATCCTCTCCGTTCAGGGTGATGGTACAAACTTTTGTTCATCTAAACCTAAGCCAAGGCTAAGCCTAGGTATGAGCATAAACATAGGTCTATTCCTAAGCCTAAAGCTTAGCCTAAGCTTAGCTTGGGCTCACAATTTAACATCAAAATTTTATCCTATGATACTCAGATACAGTCAATTACCGTTATCGGGATCTTGACTCGAACCTAAATTTCTTGGAGTCAAAGAAATTAATGTTTTACCAATGTCAGTAAAATATGTTACCGTTTGCAAAAGTTTCCCACGAGTTATTGTCCTCGGCTACCATTTCCGGCCCGCCGGATGTTCGAAACAACAAAAGCTGCCGTACAGTGTTCAAATAGAAGTCAAATTGTGCAATGCATATGTGTTTGTGATACATGTTTTGTGCTGCGTGCAATACACCGTAGCAATACAGTTTTTCCTTCCAAAATCAGCTGAATACGAAAAAAGTAGATGGTAACCTTATGCCGTGTATCTCCTGAAACAAAGGTATGCAAAGCTGGCATTCTGCTTTGGATTTAATTTTTTGAAAACAATTATCATAACACATGATTTGTTTTGTCTCTGCAACGTAATTTGTGTTTTTATATTGCATTGGCATATCTATATACTTAAAGAAATTGCATACTCCAGCTCCTGCTCGTGCTGCTCCGTCACAAATTTAGATGTATAGTTGATACATTGACAATTTATGAATAAGTAATTAGTTTTTGGGTTTTAGCCTTTGATATTTTGTTCTTTCGGTCTGTTTTAAATTGTGAACGTTTTATAGCGGCTCAATTCCGTTTTCCATGTAAATTTTGAACTGAACTTTTGAACAAGCATATTTTTACACCATTCAATTTGTCTCAGCGTGCCAAATCGAGTGACTACCAAGACACTGAACTGCCATATATACCTCATGGTCCAGAAATTAAAAAATTGGAGTCAGTCGCATATGGGGCAATTTGATTGACTAGGTCGCGTTGGCTGATTAATTTTTGTCGTCGAGGTTCCGGAAAGGAGTTATCAGAAGTCCTATTCCTTCAGACGGGCACCACTCCTATATAAGCCACAGGGGTGCAGCAACCGAAAAAATGAAGTTATTTTCATACAAGGTAATTTTATGCGCTGTGTCGATTACAGCGGTTAGTTTTAGACCCCGATGTTCCAGTTATGAACTATGGGGTCAGGGTACCTTCAGAAGAGCACAAATTCTATATGAGCCTCAGGGGTCCAGAAATAGTAAAAATATAGTTAGTTTCATATAGCGTAATTTGACCGAGTGAGTAGATCGAAGTGGTCTATTTTTGTCTTCAATGCTTATATAATACATACAAATATAAATTTACTCGGCGTAGGAAGTCAACACCTATGCAGGCGGAAGACTAGCGGCTACGAACTAGCACGAAAAAGCCTGAAGGCCCACTCCGGCCAAAGGCCGGGTTTTGCGTTAGTATATATAAATTTTTTTATGCTGTTTAAAAAAATTATCTTTTTAAGAATGTCTCGTTGCGCTCATTTTACTTTAATTTGTATATTTCTATATCGCCTGTATTAAATCAGCGTGATTGTTGTCCGTAACGATCAACGAATTTTTGTTTTAGAATAAAAATTTAAGAATGTTACGTCGACATCCAGCTCCGTTTATGCATGCGTAGAACGGTAGTGCCGATCTCGATTTTCCAACGGCTGTGCCGGGATGCAAATATTTGACCCCTTCTTACCGCTACCGCGCACGGTATTGGGAATATTGATTTGGCAATTTTGCTGCCGCATTTTGGCCTACATATCAAACAGGACACACCATCAAATGTACAAAATCAAAAGCCAAAACTTTGGTGACTTTAATAAAAATCATAAAAATAGATCACATGCCTAGTGTTTACAATATTTGCATTATATATATGCTACGAAATTCTTGATATTTTGTTTACCTTTACCATTCTAACAACAACCACTCGATGTATTTATGCAGAATTCGCAGATAGATGTGTGCAGTCGCTGCACATCGGGACCGATATATTCCTAACCACTGTCACACAATTTGTTGGCACTGGTCATAAACCAAATTTACACTGTTTGTTGCAATGGTCAGAGTCATTGTTGCATAGTTTGTGACAATGGTCATAAATATTGTTATAAATTTTGTGGCAATAATCATAGTCATTGTTACACTGTTTGTGGCAATGGGCGTAACGATTGTCACAAAATGTGCACTTAGTATGTATGAACAAATTTCGTAGCTACGGTTTTAATTCAATAAGATTCTACAGGAAACTGGTTATACCCAGATTTATAACATATGCTTTTAATCCCAGGTCTCTTGTCCGGACTATTTATGTATACAACTTCCCAGTTTTTTCTGGACCGAATTCCCAATATAGTCTGTTAACTATAGAAATTTTTGATAATTCTTAAGTAAAGTTGATCTAAATTAGTTTCTGACTTTCTGACCTTTACTGTTCAATTCTTGTTCGTCAGAACAATAACCAAATGTAATATTGTTTAATTTTTTTCTGAGGGTGCCTTGAAAACAACACTATAATATTATATACGTATACCTGCGCCAATTCGAAAGCACAGGTCAAAAACACAATATTTCAGTCTATTGATCAGTTTTCTAATATCGTTTGTAGTTAGGTTATAAGTGAACCAATTTAGCTCACACTTTCACAGTGGATGTGACGTTACGTGGCTTGCAATGTGAAAGCAATATCGCTCAGATATAAGCTAATATGGAGAAAAACATAGGGGTAAATTTAAATTTAATGACAAGTCTACAGAAATCATGTTGGGCCTTTGCGGTTATAGCCTCAAGCCCGATCTAATCGAAGTAAATGTATAAATTTATATGCCAATCGAGTTGTATAAACGAGTCAACTCAAGGTCAGCTCAATCCTTTCATGGGTTCAGAGATTACGCCCATTTAATTGAGAGCCTATTTCTTAGCCTAACGAATTAACCCACAAATTCAGACGATTTTGAGCCATTCGATTCAGCACTTCAATGCAGTTCGAATAGTGCCAAAATTTACTGAGTTTCATGAAAATTTACCACTACTGAACAATGGGCGTATAACCTGAAAGACCCATTTCGTTATTATAGAATATAACATGTATTGACTTACAGTATACAAACGCCTGGAATATTTTCATTTCAATCAAAAAATTAGACTATTGCTTTAATAACCCATTACAACTCACTGTCCATAAATGTGGACATATTGTGAAGTGCCGTATTAATTTGTCAGATAACGTTTTTATGCGTGTGCGTTGTTATTCGTTACCTCTGAGGAGGTTCGTTAAGAAACCCTAACAATAGACACTAGATAGCTCAGTCGTTTGCGTACGTTACTTTTACCAGTACAACCCGGGTTCGATCCTTGGATACGACTCGATTTTGACAAACATTGCACGATAATACTAATTAAATCGGGCTTTAAAATGTAATGGCTTTTAGTTTTTTTTAAATTAAACATGAAATAGTAGCGGTAATATTGTTTGTTAAATTGTTTTAACTTTGTCCGCAGATGTATTTAAATATTACGATGGAATTAGTTGGAATTTAAATCATTTATTGGTGGTATCTTAATTATGATAATAATGTTATTTATGTTCCGACAACTGCTTCGGTCAATGATTGTAACGCTTTGTCTAATTCCGATGCCATTATTACAACGAATTCCTATTATCACGTCAGGTACATCAACACCGCCAAACCCGAATCAATTTCAGCCGAACAATCAGTTTTCGAACGATTGCTCTAACTACGATGAACGCTGTAAATTTTTCGCAAATATTGGCGAATGTCGCTACAATCCGCATTATATGCATAGAAATTGCCGTGCGGCTTGCGGAATTTGTGGTAATACTTTACATAGCTCGTCTTTAAAACATGTGACTATAACGTCACTAGTTTTCGTAATATAAGCAGGCATAATTTATATAATACATTCAAAAATAAATTTACTTGGTGTGGAAAGTGAACACCTGCGCAGGCTAGTAGCCACGGAGCAGCGCGAAGCGGCCTGAAGGCCCACCTACAGTTAGAGATATCTTACTAAATTGAAAAAAGCTTACAGAACAAAATTATTTCTGCTATGATGAGTTTCTGAACATTTTAATAAAGTTTTTGGAGTATTTTGCTCCCTGTTAGGACTCAATTTTGTATGATGTGGTTATGTGTGATAATTAAGATTGGTAACTGAACTTTAATAAACTAAATGAAAAACCTTTAGATGGTTATATATGTAAATGTGTCATAGGTGTCCGTTGGTTTTAGTTGCTATGCGTTAGCAAGGAGAAAAGTGTGACAAGTGGTAACCAAAAATTTTTCATAGTCCACGCAATTTTTCCTCATGATATTCCCAATTTTCTCTTAAAATGTCCTTAATTTTGCTCATGGTTACAAACATTTTCCCCGAGGATGGGCTCCGGCGGGAGTGGGCGGGGAAAGGTGTGGCTCTGTTTTTTGGGGGAGGGCAATACTGGATTAGGCCACTGCCGATACAAGTAGCTCTGTATATAGTCATAAATTCCTATAAGAAACACCATTGTGTCGAAGACACTATAAATGGATGGTGCTAGTAACATCTAGAGAGATCAAAAGTTGCCCGTGCTGGAAGCTTTATAACGTAAAAGCCGTATTATAGTTAGGTGCTGCGCCGAAATTGATGGAACAATTAGCAATGAGCTGCTTCAAATCTAAAACTTAAAACGTGACGCGGGATCACCAGATGGACTCTAAACGATGAACAGGATTTATAGATCACGTATCAATACAGCATAGACACAAATTCAGAAAACCCACATTCGTTATCGTCCAAAATAGTGAACTAGACTTAGATTGATCGAACAGAGTACGACTTTATGCCATTACTGAACTGTTACATAATTATCCACAAACTGCTTAACCCATTCCCGCGTAGAGTTACATCAAGAGTTCATGATGAACCCGTGAAACAGAACAACACTCATGCCACACTACATTATATACGCGGTGGGATGATATGGCCTATTTTTCTGTTAGTTTTCCCACTTTTAAGGAGGAGAAGTTTACTAATTTTGTATTGATCATCCCCTCCCCAAGTTTCGTCCTGCTTCCCACAACTTTTGTCGTGATTTTCCACTTCTTGTTCTGTTCCTCCCTCCCCAATTCCAATAGTTCCAAATTCGAATCAAAAAAACATTTTAAATAAAAAACCAATATTTTTCGGTTAAAATTCGAAATGAAAATTTTGGTGGAGGGACAGAAGAAAAGTTGAAAAATCAGTACAAGCGTTTTAGGGAAGAAGGATGAAAGTAGGTGGAGATAGGAGAAACGTCAAATGTTGGCAGATGGTAAAAATGGACAGCGTCATCCCAAGGCGTATATAACATAGTGTGGCACGGGTTCACATTCTTGTTCAAGGATTCATCATGAACTAATTGGTTATACGTGTGCAGCGACATACATTGCGACGCGATGCACTAATCGAGTGTATCGTCGCGGCATTCATGTTCACGTGAGTTGTTCTGCCATCGCTTAGTGAGGTTCCTGAAGAAAACGAGCATCAGCTTCTATGCAGCGCAGTAGCTAACGTACAAGGCTCCCTCGAAAAGATCTAGGTTCAATCCGCTGTTTGCTCAATATTGTACAACATACGCAATAATTCATGCGGGAAATGTTAACGTTATAAAACAGCAGTATGCGAGGTCAAAATTTAGTTAAGATACAGGACAAGGACTAAGTGTTAATGGAAATCGAGACACGCAAACAACAAGTATATATCAGTCCTGTCACCAGTGTTGTTCAAACACGTCATAATTGTGTATTAAAGGCTATCATTCAAGGTGCGCCGAATAGGGTTAGGTTTGTTTGGCAACGGCGTCAGACTCCATAATAGAACTGGACCATGCGGACGAAATCAAACTATTCCTGGCGTACGAAGCTGAGCCGCAGAAGAGGTATTAGACTGCATACACAAGCGTTGCACTCGTATTGATCTGAAGATGACCAACTATCTTATACTGTTGCTGTATAGCTATCTCGTCATCTCTGTGGATTGTATAGCGTTCCAGAACGTTGAAATTTCTGCAATCTTGGCTACATTTTAACGGATTGGACTCTCTGACAGGTATTTGTCCAACAGGATAGCTGCAATATTGTCCGTATCTGCTAACCTATAGAAAATAACGAAAATTTTGGGTCACTGTAACGACAAGGTCGTAGACGAGAGCGTTATGCAAGGCCTCTTAGTACAGAGAACCGGATTTTACTCAATACCTTTCGGCCTATTGCAGCTTGGAAGTGTTTGAATACACCTGGCTTCTCAATATATTTTGTATTTCGTAGCTCAACGATATTTTAAACCGCACACTATATTCTAGTTCAAACCAAGACCTTACTTTATGCAAACAATTTAACGATGAACCTGAGATGACGGGAACAAGTGCTAAGGATGTTGGGCATTCGGCAGAAAAAAGTCGTTGGGCTATGCACCATCTGGTTGGGACTGACCAGGAGAACAGTCTACGCGATGTATATTAAACGTCCCGAGAGGAAGTCTCCCTGAGATGAAGTCGACTGCTTTTTATGTCTTGACCCCTCCCCCTGTGCCAAATGCGCGCGGAATTTTTTGGGGAAAAATGGCAAAAAACGAGGGAAAATATGCAAAAATCGGGAAAATTTGGACAAATCGGGGGAAAATTGTCAAAAATTAGAAAAATTTATGAGCCCCAAAAATTTCGAAATTTTATCCACTCCAAGACATCCTGCCCTCAGTCGACCGGCTATCTCCCCGGCACGAAGCATCCGCTTTACCCTTAGGATCTGAATCTTGAGCATGTATGATTAGTGGGGACAGATGATACCTATTATGTATATTCAAATGGATCCAATGGGATATATACATATATAGGTATTACCTGTATCACCTGTCCCCACTAATATGGGGGACAGACATAAACCTATTGAAAACTATTTCCCAAAAAATTCCGCGCGCCTTTGGCACATGGGGAGGGGGATCCGGTGTTTACGGGAGTCTGGCTGCCTTTAATGTGGATCGGCGTCACCCCGATGGGGTGGTCTGAGCCTTGCCTTAGAAGGATATTCACCGTTCTGCTTTCCCCCTATGAGCATGTATGCAACTTATATGAAGGACTGGCGAGATACCTATATTTATATTTATTCACAACATATCTAACGGAATATATCTGTATATATTCCAATGAATGAAATATTGTGATTTATTCCATTCTAGCTGCCATATGAGTGGGAACAGGTGCCACAGGTAGTGTCTATAATATGAATAATTCACAATACATGCAAAGAGATAATATATGACGAAGTTTTTATAAACCCAACCAATGCATCTAAAACTGACGTCCAATAACAGTTTTTTAATTTTGCAATATTATTTGTTTAAATTGTCATGTTCAAAAATATCAAAGATTCATGGTAGTGGCTTTGCCTCAGGTGAAGCTCCTGTTTTACGTCCAGTAGGGTTTCCATTCGCCATACGGTGATGTGACGAAAATCTTTCTCAAAAATGAAACAGTGGTGCAAGAACAATTGCAATGATAAAACAAGTCACAATGTCGTAATGTACTATTTGAAAATAGCTAGAAGTGTACTCGACTTGAGACATGGTTTCTTCGGGGCTCTGCGGGTGTACGGTAGAATTTGGGATGAGTCTTGTACTATTGAAAACAGAGTAAGCAGTAATTTTTATAGAAATTTCTGCCTTTTGTTTCGGAAAATATCTTTGAAGCCAACGAACATGCAACAGTTTCAATCCAGTTACTGCGTAAAACTACCGAAAAGTTGAAAAGTAACGGGCACCATACTATGTGTAATGTTAATTTAGCAATAATTTACCGTTTTTCTCTATACAATGTTTGACCGCTTTTTGTAAATTAAATTATTTTACTGCTTCAGGTCCAGAGACGCAACCATCGATACATCAAAAAACACTGGTTCATACAGGACGCGGAATTTATCCACCATCGCCGTATATCAAACGTTCTACACTAAAACCTAATCCACACGTAACATCAACAATAGAAAGTACTACGAGCATTAACATTCACCTAACAATAAACAACGGTACAATTTCTCGACCGGGACATCCGGGAACACAAATTTCTAAAAGTGAAATTAAAACAAATAAGTCAAAATCTAAAGCTAATAAAACAGCCGCCACCAAAGTTGGTCAACATTTAACCGACCCGAACCAAAAACCTAGCAATCTCACTATTAATAAGAGTCAAAAACTAAAACCAAAGTCACTACAAAAGTCAACAAAAAATAAGACAAAATTTGAGATTGACACAGATAGCAACAACAACTATCTACGAGACGACGTAGCAACGTTCGCTGTAAGTCGTCAACTTATAGCGTCAAATTTATACAGTAACGTAAAGATTCGAGTCACAAAATCAACACCACGCCCCATACCGGAGCGAAATTTGAAATCAAAAAATGACACAGAACATTTCAAAAATCAACGCAATAATCGTGGTATTCGCCGTCAGCAACAGCAACAACAAAGGCGAAAACCTGGGTCAATCCCGACCGGAATTGGAAATAAAAGTCTTCGCAACCTGTCTTCATCACAGTTAGCAATCCGCTATGCATCACGACCATCAATTCGTCCGAATAAAGCCCGATCTGCAAACGATGATGATTTTCTTACAGTTTCTGATTTTGCATCGCTCGGCGCGGATCAAATCGTCAGCAGTCCCTTCCACCTAGAACGTCCCTCGGCACCAATTACTGCGGATGCTGGATTTCTTGTTTCTGTTGCGAACGCCACCATTCGATCGCCCAGCAATCAAAAGCAATACGGAGCTGCACCGTCCGTTCAAAATCCCTACGATCCAAATGAACCGTTGGTCACTCAAAGAGTAAAACAATCAGGAAACAATACCTCCGAAAACTTGTTCATCGAACAGTCAACAGCCGATATTCCTATTAATTATAACGCTAAACAGACTAGCAGAATTGCAGCACCGGGCCCACCAACTGCAGTCCCATACGGCTACTCTGTCGCAGCGTTATATCCTTCAAATACAGTCACTAGTGCAACACCTCTGACTCATGTGAATGTTACAAATCCTGACGGTAATTCTGCCAGCGCATATAAGAAGGTAATGAAAATGATGAAAAAAGAGGAACATTGCACTTGTAAATGTAAATGTTAATCTACAGAGAAATTTGAATTGGGTTCATCTGTGGACATTAAAATTTAGTTTTGATTTTAACAGGTACATAAACCTTTCAGAGTTTTGCACTAGCACAATCGAAACGATATAAATAAAACAGTTATATTAAACGATAATCAGTGGTCAATATTGCCACGGAAAGATATGCTAACACAAAGTAATATGCATGAACTCCCAATTGAGCTATAGAAATAGTTAGCTGTTTGGCAAGAAATTCAGCGAGAAAGCAATATATAAATATATGGATATATACCTTAGGTTAGACCCCAGAATCATGAAGCTACAGTCACAATTTAGGTATCATTCAATTTAGACTATATTATGACCATTAAAGACCATCCATATTTCTAACAAAAATATTTTATGTTTCCTGTCTTTCCTTATGGTGGCTCATACTACATTAGCCATATTTTCTGATAGCAATTTTTTGTCATCTGTTGCAAGATGAAATGTACACTGCATTGGATACCGCTAGTTAGGAAAAAATGTTAGATATTGTTCTTAGCTCGAATCCTTCATCATCGGTTGTTAAAACATTGAAGTCTAAGTCATGAAAAGATTATAATTTTTTTCCATCACAAAAAGTATCGTGTCAAGATCTTCCGTTGTAACAGTGAAGAGGAAATATATACTTGAAAAGGGTACTATAGGAAAAACATTTGATGTTTAATTGTAAATCCAACTTATAACCTTAAACTTGGTCTTTGACTTTACAGACAAATCTTCATATGATCACGGTGAGCCTTGACAAGATACGCTAAAACTTTATACAACGCTTAAAAAGCACTTTAAGGCAACCTAGGCTATGTACTGTTTCCATCCTGAGCATTAAACTCCAAAATTTCCGAGACATCTACAGCTAGTAAAAATTCAACTCCTTTGCACTGGGGACCAAAAATTGCGTCAAGAGCATCGTCGAAACTTCGGAACAGCCTTGACGCGATGAGTCGTATGATACCAAAATTACCAGGCCTAACCGAAAAAATTGTAGCTTGCTTTACCTAGGTTAACAACTATAAATGTTTTCTTAATTATGCAATGATTTACGAAATAACCCAGTTCCCGACTGGAATCCTATGAACGTGAGGTAGCTTACCAGAAAACTTACAAACCCCAATTTATAAACTGGGATAAGCGATCACAAATGATATATGTGTTAGCGCAAGTGCACCAGTAGGCGAAATCCTAACTACAGTTAAAATTTAGCCATTAGTTTGTTTTACTTGAAAAAATACATAAGAAAAACAAAAGCTAAACGGATGATGCTAGAAACCAATGTTTGGACAATGGAAAATGCAAGAAAACTTAGAAATGGAAAACCCGAAAATATGGAATATCTGGAAATTTTAGAAGTGTAAAAGTGCTCCGAAATTAAGAACCCGAGAAATCTAAAAAACTTTTATGACGGAAAACTTGAGACAAAACAAACTCGAGAAATTTCAAATGTTGGATCACGTAAAATTAAATACTCGTCAAACTTGTAAAATGTTTGGAAGCAGAAAAGTTGTCAAGTTTCCTTTTCCCCAAAAATTTTCAAGTTTTTTTAATTCCTGATTTTTCCATTTCCCTAGTCTGATATTCACAAGTCTTCCGTTTGTTCGTCTTTTCAATTTTCCGTATTGGTGATTTCTCTTTCTTGAATTTCCTGTTTTCTTATAATGTGGTTTCCCAAGATTTGTCGTTTCCCAATTTCTTGTTTGTCCTGTTGCCTTCCAAGCATTTCTGTTTTCGGATCCTTAATATTTTCATTTTTCAAAATTTTTCATTTTCCGAGTTTGCTGTTTCACAAGTTCTGAATTTCCACTGCTTTCTTTCCCTCAATATCCCCTATTTTAAAAGAATATTCATAAAAAATTCTTTTTATATATTGCGCTGTTTTTAAAGTAACTAGATTTTTGTATTTAGTATCAAAATAGATGATTTGCAAAAATGAAAAAACATTATCAAGGGTGGCAACGCACGTGCAAATGACAAATTTATGGTGAAACTAAACTAATTCGTAGATAGTAACGTTTTAGATTCGTGTTCTGCTATTCTTCGTAAGCGTTGCTTTGATGGCCATGATTGGCCTCATTTGTTATCCACCGTGTTAATGTTAGTGCGTTCTATATTTACGGAGCACATCATTTGCCGATAGCACATCAATATATCACACATATTATTTTTTGTTAATTATTGTAGATAGAATTTTTCGCAGATGAAGGCATATTTCTAGCAGCACGTTATGTGCTGTGTTGTGAAATTTTATTTTTTTGTTTAATTTACAAGATACCCTTTACTTTAAGGTGTATTTTATTACCGAATTATATTTTCTTACATTAATTGGCACACGGCACCTTGTTATTTAACACTGTTATCGCTAGGCAGTAGTTATTTCGATCTAAGACTTAATGCTGATTCCAAGCCTAACAAATTTTGCGATTTATTGAGAGCAGACAGGCTACTCCTAAAGTTTACTATTGAGAGCACAGGGTGCTCCACGTTTCCTTGGGTTATTGAGAGCAGACGGGCTGCTCCTAAAATTATCTGTTGAGAGCACAGCGATTTGCTCGAGCATTAATATTAATTCATTTGTTTGGATCCTTAGATCCACCTTGTCAATTCAAACATTTCATTCATTTTATTGCTGTACTATAATTTATCTTAGTAATATTTAGTTAGGTGTTTGTTATATTCGTGTAGTAAGTAGAGTCCTAGGTCCTGATTGCTACCATTACGCAAGGTCATAGTTGGAAAGTTCAAACATTTTATACTTATTACGACTAGCTTCGCTACAGTTTTCCTTCTCTCAACATTTCTCCCATCCCATTTCACAACATTTATCCGTTTCAAAGCATTCTAAAATTCACTGGTTTATGGTTTACCAACGTTTTCCTATTTTTTTAGATTCGCGCTTCAAAAAATTCCACTGATTCCTGTTTACAAAAATTCCAACTCACATTTTCTAGTTTCGCTGTTCTGTATTCCCATTTCCCAAACATTTTTTACTTTCAAAACGTTTACAATTTCTCGTTACGACACGTTTCCAGCTTGCCGTTACTACAACTTTCCGTCTTTTAACATGTTCAGTTTACCCTGTTTTAACATTTTGCGGTTCCCATGGTACTAGATTTATTAATTTCCGTGCTAATCGTGTTTATCAATTCCCAAAGTTTCCCGTTTTTCAACATTTCAAAAGGATTCCGCCTCTCAATATTTTCTTTATCAACATTTACCATTTGTCCAGTACGCTTTCCGAATGTTTGCCATTTCCCTGCCTATCCATTTATTGAGTTTTGGATTTTCCGACATTTTATGCAAGTTTTCGATTGCCTATATTTTAAAGATTTTCGTTATCTTAGGTTTCCTTCTCCCAGCATGTTTTCACATTTCGGAGCGTTTTCCACGTTCTCGCTAGCCGACATTTTCGCTGTTCCCAAATACCGTTTAGCACCGTACTGTTTAGTACAAACTTATATTTAGACCTGGATCTCTCGTTTTAGATATAATATAAACAGAATTTTAACTTCGGACCGTGGGAACGTATTATTGTGCGAGTAAACTTAAGTTGACACCGCCAACCATCTTATTTTGTATTTTTGCATAAAATTTGTTACTGAACGCTTTTTGGTCAATTGAAATTTGGCGTAAAACTGTTCGCGAACACAGCGCTCGCGATTGAAATCTGACCATTTTGTGTTCACGAAAATTACTCAAATTTTTGAGAACGAAAGTTTGCCGACTTGATTGTGACGTCACTTTTGCATTAAATTTGTTCTCGAACACTGAATAATCCAATTTTAAATAATAATGCATTAGGGAACAGAATTTCTGCAAATTAAAATCTCCAAAATTCTGTTCGAACACAAGGTCTAATTTCTGGCGCTTGAATTTGATTTTGCCAATTTTCAAATAGCGAAACACCGAATGAAATTAAGTCTTTTTTCCGAAACAACGGTTTGCGATTCGACATCGGTAATGACAAAATAGGATGGTTGTCGGGGTCACCTTAAATTTCTGGGAAATTTCCCTAAGGGACACTAAAAAGCTTGGAAAATTTCCGAAACAGGAACATTGGAAAATTACTATGGGAATATTTTGGGTAACTAGAATGTTGGAAACTTTTGAGAAACCAGAAGGTTGGAAAATCTCGCGCCGAGAAAGTTCTTGACAGTTGAAAACTCGAGACTGGAAACGGGAAAGTTGGAAAATTTTATGCTGGGCAAAATTTTGTGAAACTAGAAAATTTTAAAAACTTGATAAATTTACGTTGGGAAAATTTTGAGAAACAGCAATGTTGTGAAAGTGTGGGATACGGAAATTTGGGACATTCCGAATTGAGATAGTTTCTGCAAACTGGACACTTGAGAAATTTTGGGAAAGTGGAAAATTGGGAAATTTAGGAAATTGGAAAGGGACGAGTTGTTGATAAACGGGACTGCTGGGAAATTTTGGGCAACCGGAATGTAGCGAAATTTAACCTTGGGAGAGTTTTGAGAAAATAGAAACCTGGGAAAATTAGGGAATCGGGTAGTTGCGAAATTTTCCCCTTCGAAAGGTTTTGGCAGCCAGAAAGATGCAAACTTTTGGGAAACTGGAAAGTTGTGTAATTTGGGAATGTGGGGAAATGTGAAAATTGGAAAATTTTGCGAAATCAGACATTTAATAATTTAAAAATCGGAAATGGACGAAATGTTGCGAAAGGGGAAGCTGGAAACTTTGGGCAACCGAAAAGTCGCGAAATTCTGGAAGCTGGAAGTTGGAAATTTTGGGAAACTGGAAAGTTGGAAATTTGGAAAAGTGAAAAGTTGGGTAATTTTGAGAGATGGGAAAACTGGGAACTGTTGGGAAATGGCAAAATTGGAAATTTTCCGCCGACAAATTTCGTGAAACCAGAAAATGGGTTTTGGTTAGGAAATTTGCCATTGGGAATATTTTACAAGCTAAAAAGTTAGGAAGTGATTGGAAACGAGAAAACTGGGAAATTTCCGGAAGGGACACTAGCAAGTTTGGAAAATTCCTGAAACAGGAAAATTAGAAAATTTCACTATGAGAATATTTCGGAGAGCCAGAAAGTTGGAAACTTCTGGGAAACTAGAAGATTGGAAAATCTCGCGTCGAGAAAGTTCTCGATAAATGGAAACTTGAGACTGAAAGCGGGAATGTTGGAAAATTTTATGCTGGGCAAATTTTTGTGAAACTAGAAAATTTTGAAAACTCGAGAAATTCCCGTTGGAAAAATTTTGAGAAACTGAAAAGTTGGGAAATTTTGGGCAGCAGCAAGGTTGGGAAAGTCCGGGATACAGGAAATATGGGAAATTTCGAGTTGGGACAGTTTCAGGAAACTGAACACTTGATAAATTTTGGGAAACTGGAAAATTGGAAAATTTAGGAAATTGGAAAGGGAGGAACTGTTGAGTAACGCGAATGTTGTGAAATTTTAGGCAACTGGAATGTTGCGAAATGTACCGTTGGGAAATTTTCGAGAAACTGAAGTTGAGTTGCAAACCTTTGGGAAACGGGGAAGTTTGCAAATTTTGGGAAACGGGAAAGCTGGGAAAATGTTTGGGGAAACTAGAAAACTTTGGAAACGGCGAAATTTCCTGTTGGGAAGGTTTTAAGAAATTGAAAAATAGGAAAATTTTGTGAAACGGTAATATTTGGAAATTTTGAGCAACCGCAAAGTTATGAAATTTCTCATTGGAAAAGATATGGTGAGGTGGGAACGTGGCAAATTTTTATGAAACAAGAAAACTTGGCAAATTACGGGAAACCGGAACAATGGAAATTTCCCGTTGGGAAAATATTATAAGCTGGAAAGTGAGGAAACAATGTGAAATGGAAAAAATTGGGCAATAATTTCCCATAGAGAAACCAGAAATTTGGGAAATTTCCAGATGGGAATATTTTCGGAAACTGGGAAGTTGAGAAATTCCGTAAAACCGGGAAGTTTCCCTTTTAGTGATTTTGGGAAACTGGAGAAATTAGGGAACCAAGAATTTTTGAAAAGGCAAAACAATGTGTTTTAGAAGGCACGCATATAGGTAATATAAAAATTTCCCATGGAAAATGGAATTCCCACATCCACAGATAAAAACTTAACATAGACAATCAAATAAAATAAAAAAATGATTAGCGCAGGCCTCTTCTGAAGGTAGCATGGCTTAGTATGTTATAATCTAGATGAGTTAATTCTGGGCAATGAGCCATTTTCGACGTGACGCCTCTGTCACGTGATATCGGGTGTGTAAAACTTATGCCAGCTTTTGTACGGAGCCTTATACACTGGCGTTAAAGGTGTGACCCAGTTGAAATTTTCGGGCTTGGCCAGATGGAAATCGAGGTCGTTCCGGTACGTAGCTATAAACATTTCGGAGCAAACAGTGGGAAGTCGAGCTTGGCCCGGAGCTGCAAAAATTGGCCAACCCGTTTGTAATCAGGTGTCAGCCTTCTTGATATAAGGGATAGCATGTGCTATAAAGATATATATACTAATAAACGTCTCAGTGGGCGGATTCCCAACACCACGAACTTTGAGCTATAATGACACTTGAAAAGACGAAACGAAACTATAAAATGAAAGTCATGCAAAACGAAATTCAAAACTAAACAGATGTTAATGCATAGCTAGCAATGTAACTATATTACCAATGTATTAACCCATTCGTTCTTATGGCAAAGCGTAGCTTGTATAATGCTGAACAAACTTTTGTTCCGACCGCGGATTGAGCCTAGATCGCTCGTGTGCAAGTTTTGTATGCTAGGCACTACGCTATTTAGGAGTTTTGGCTCGGTTCATTGATGAACCTCACAATACGAACGAACAACACACGTACAAACGCATGCTGACGCGAAAAAAGTCTGCCTTTAATTCCCCATGCAATGCACGCGGCAGAAAATGCGTCAATAAATAACGAAACTATTTATCGCGCGGTACTCCAAAAGTTGCGATTAACCCATTCGTTACTAAGCCAACGCGGTAGCTTGTACAATTTTGAGCAAACTTTTGCTTCAACCTTGTATTAAAACTAGATTGCTTGGGTGTAAGTCCTGTGCGCTTTTCCAATACGCTTTTAGGAGCTGTTGCTCGGTTCTTTAAGGAACCTCACAACGCGAATGACCTGCAACGCGTGTACGATCGCCCACGGAACAACAAGTTCGGCGATTAAATGGCCACGCAATAGGAGCTGCGACAAATGTGTCGATATACGAACAAAAGTGTTAACTACCACAATGCAGAATATATATAAAAATTCGCAAGAACCTTCACCGTCACAACCTTCAGCTTGGCCATACGCAGAAATACCAGAAGGAGCAACTAAAGGACCTATATCTTTGCGGAAAAATAGTACAATTGGTTATTTATCTTTCTATAAACCTGTGGATTTGGTATTTTTCTATAACTTAGTGCACTAAAGGCCCAACGGTAGCTGGGAATAAAAATAAACGATAAACGAGCGCGACAAAAATTCTTAAAATGAACCCAAGGTTGCCACTGAGCTATAATCATTCCATCGTTAACTAGAGATCAGAATAGATCAAAATGTTTCGGACACTTGGAAATCGCGATCGACCCTGATCTGCAATATTTCGGCCCGGCCCTTTGTTTTCAGGTGTCAGCACGAACCGCGGGCCAAATTTTCAGCTCAAGCGTGCATTTACTTTAGGTGCGCAGAACTGGGTTTTTGTATTTTCATGTCGGTTTCCTGTAGCAAAACCATCCTTCTCATCGCAATTTAATCTAATATACGCGGACAATATTTTAGATACAACATCGCCTGTCCGCGGTTATTATTTATGACTCAATGTTGCAAACGTGATTTCAATCGCAATTTTTGGTATACACTCACGGGACATACACAACTATTCACTTCAGCGTGTCATTTGATGCACGCGCATAAACATCCAAATTCGGTAATGTACAAAAAATACGCCTAGACAAATTATGTTAGTACACTACAGAGGACATTTTCGTGTTCGCTAAACTGCGAATACCTATAGTAGACTCGTGATCGCCCAATTTTGAACGATTCCCTGATTTTGGCAAAACAGCAATGATTCTGTACAAACCTAAAGGTGAACTGACGCTTTCGCAACCAGTGTTAGGTCATTTTGATCTAGAAATTAACGTCGAGTCTCTTACCGTTCAATAAAAGAACATATTGACATTTGTAGTAAAAATAGTCCTAATTGTGGCAGAATTTTTAACATTTTCCATGTAATAGTTTTATCGAAAATTCCGCTCGCTCCGTTTGAACAACTTGCATTACAGCAAGTGCCGCAAGATAATGCAGAAATGTATAGAAATTAAAGTCTGACAGTCGCCGGCTAAGTTTCAGTGTGAATTTTCGAGGCCGCTCCGGCCAAGATTCGTTATGGACTTGAAGATGCCAGGGAGACTATAAATCACTTTCTAATATCGGGTGATCCGTCATATGCCTCGCGAAAACCCAACCCCATAGCGCCGCGGGCTTTTCTGGCTTGTATATCCAGACGTGTAGATGTGTTATCAGTCGTCTTTTATGTTACTAAGTTTGTCCATCATCTTGTCCACTGCTTGTTATGCCCTTTGTGTGTGCGTTATGTAGCCGCTTTTTGTGTCGTTATATTTGTGAAATATCCATCTACGAGGGCATGTAATTATATTTATGCATCTTTGCATGTGTGAAACTTGAGGATTGAATCGAAGGAAAAAGAGAGTTAGACTAGAGACGTTTTAGAAAATTTGTAGGGTTTTGAGGAATTCGACCAGAAAAGAAATTGCATGACACGCTAAGCGTATAGGGTCTAAAGTATGATCGTCCAGGAATGGGAGGCCTATCGGTCGTTCACCAAGAGGCGAACGGCAATGATGCTTAAATTAGCTCGGGAGTAACCAAACGCCGAAATATCAGATCTGCTGGGGTGACAATAGCCTAATCAAATCTTCGCAATGGTAAAATTAATTGGAAACGAATAAAAAAGAAAGTAAAACAAACTCGAATAACTTGCAGTAACCGAGCGAACACGACCCGGCCTTGACAAGTCGTAACTGGTCATCGGTTAGGAATTCCTAGTTATAAAACCCGAATGCTTTTCGGTGCGAGGCCAGCAATCCCGCAATTGGTTCAATGGTTATCGAGTTATCTTAAGAAATACCTCCTCCACTTGTTCTAACAACCGCTACTTTCGCTAATTTGGTTGTTGATGTCACTTGATCACACTCAGATCTGTGATAGATTGCTTAGTCGTTATGTTAATCTGAACCTCAGTGTTTCTTATTCTTTTGAGAACCTTGCCATATCATTTTTGGCCGTTTATTCTTGTTGGTTGAGCCGTTTAGACTTATAATACTTACAAATATAGGCCGAACCGTATACAATTACAAAGATTATCTCATTTGCAATTATTTTAGATTTTCCATGGAATATCCTATATCGGCAGCTCAGGTGTCATTGCGTTGTTTAGATTAACCTACAACTAGCGTCGTTAAATCTTATTCCATTCGTTGTTCAGTGTGGAGGGCACAACACAAGTTTATTCGCACCCTTGGACATCTGCAAAATCCCTCGGTCTGGAGCGTTGTGACCGCAGCCTTTTGTTTCAAGAGTATCTTCGGCAAAGTTTCATACATTATCATGTAGTCCTGACATTATGAGTAACAACGGGCACGGGCAAGTCTGGATCCACCCAGCCGTTGGACTGCTATCAAAGTTCCACCCCGTTTTATGTTTATTTTATGACTATATACCATAGCAACTGACATGTGCTTTTATCATTTTGCACAATCTCATTTCTGCGCTAACCCTAAATCTCCGCATGCAACCCCTCATTCGACTAGACAATTCTTGGTAAACTCGTGCAGCAGGTCTTTATCAGACCCTCAGTTCGTTCGTGGCAGCCCGCTAAAGTATCTCTGAAATAGCCTCAGTATTAGTGGGCATAATATTCCAAAAATTTTATTTCTAACTCGAAAGTGGGTAACTTATGTAATTTTCAACTCGCCAAGACATCTTTAAAAACATCCCGCCATTCTTTTGTCCGCCTTCCCGTTAACTCGGGACAACCAATAATAGTGCCCTCACTGTTAACAGAACTTTCCCTATTTTCGTCGCTTTAACATTTTTTCAATTTTTAGCCGAAGGACAGGAATGTTCTTATCTCGACCGCCTCCTCATGGCGAGCTCGATGATATCATGGGGGCATAGGTCCGCCCAGCCGTTAGCACGGGAGAGATTGCTAAATATTCCTACACTAATATAAGTAGAGGAAAAATGCCGGTTTTGCCCCCCCCACCGGTGGTGGTTGATGACTCATTGTCCCCCACAAGTGTGGTGAAACCCTATGGTGGTTACTATAGCAACCAATTAGCAGAACCACCAGGACACTATATATTTACATATAGACATATATAATACTATATATATGAGTAAATAGATTGCTATTTATAAGTATATGCTATACATAAGCATATATATATTCAACGTTGTTGCTATGACAACGTCAGGTTCTACGGGAAATTTGACACATCCGCAAGGGTATATTATTGTTTTCGGGTATTTGACACATCCGTAAAGGTGTTATATTGTTTTCAACTTTTTATTGGAAAAATGGGGTTTCCGACACAACCATAAGGATGTTACATTGTTTTTGTATTTTTGGCGGGAAATTTGACACATCCGCAAGGGTATATTATTGTTTTCGGGTATTTGACACATCCGTAAAGGTGTTATATTGTTTTCAACTTTTTATTGGAAAAATGGGGTTTCCGACACAACCATAAGGATGTTACATAGTTTTGTATTTTCGGCGGGAAATTTGACACACCCGCTATGAGGGTCCAAGTAACCATGGTGGGCCGTATGTTATAACGTTAGAAAAAGAACAACTTTGAGCGGTGTGTTCAGGGGCGGCAGCCCCCGACTTAGTATAATCTGAACGGCATAGCCTGCACTTTATTCCTGCCCCTCAGGGTCACTTGGGCCCTCATAACTTTCTAACAGTGGGGTAGGCTTGAATATATTACACGACTCGATTTTTCTCATCAAGCTGAGTCGGAGTCCAACATAAACATAGCCCGAAGAAAAAAGTTTTTAGTTAAGGGTGATCTCAAAAAAAATTTTGACAGGGATGCCGATAAAATGAGTATTTTCTGAACCGCTTGGTACTAAAATTCTATCTGTACCTTCAAAATTGACGAAATTGCGGTTGGCGGGGGTATTACCGAAAAGACCCGCCAAAAGGACTACATCACAACTAGAAAGCATAGCACGCACATAACCTGGCATCGAACAGCCCGAAAGCCTAGCTAGCCTGTTTAAGAAATAACTGATTTGTAGTATTAGAACTTGAAACATATTTACGGCGTCCGTATGCAAGGTCTGCCGACTTCAGAGACATTAATAAATTGGCAGCGACAGACAAAAATATTCCTATTGTCCAAGTTAAAAGGCTTAAAATTTTCGCGCTTGCTCGGCACAGGTTAACAGGTGGCTAAACACTGTCATACTTATTTCCGCTCGAATTCCATACCACAAAGAAGCATTTATTCAGTGTCATCAAATCACTATTATAAAATCTATTATTAAAACATGTTAGTACAATTTATGTATATATAAATATAAAACCAGCTTTGAAGGCCTGACAACTCATGTGGCGTATTGAATATGAAGGTATAGCAGTGACTTGTGAGTATACCGAGCTAATTTATTTCATACATATGTAATAAACGCAATACGGTAATGCGGCGTTTACGTTATACGTTGTCCACCACGTGGAAGTATTGCCCACGTACAGGCTGCCTAACACCGTTAACAAATAGCGTACAGAACACCAACACTGTATTCTAGGCAATTCTATATGGTGTTTCGGACACCATCAGCATTTATGCATGGTGTCATGTACACCATAGACTTCTAGCTAGCGGTGATGAAAGTCCTTTGGGAAGATGTCTTGTTTTTTCCGTTGTAGGCAGTTTATACAGTGAAACTTTTGTCCATGCAGTTCCTATACAAAGGTTCGAACGGTATGGTTTATGGAATACAATCAATTAGCGTAAATCATTTGTAATTTTGGTGGCAATTATCACGAAGGCACTGATCGCAGTTGCGAAAGTGCGAAGATGAATGAGTTGTGAACGCGACTTTTTTGTAACATTCCCATTCGTGGTTTGGACAAAACTATTAGCACAAAGAATAGGATTACAAGCAGCAGCGTGTCTCGTTTTTTACGATTATATTTACGACTTAAATTGAAACAAGTGTTGTTTTCCGCGTGTTTCCCACGTAAAAGCATCCAGAAGTAAACGCAAACCATAATACCGTTTATTTTCTTATCCTAACCTGACCACTGTTGACCTATAAACAATCCGAGCAGCAGCTGTACACTTGCTAAATTCTAGTTACTGTTAACCGCTGTTGGCAAACCCTGTTTGATGCGGCGTTCACGTTATAATGTCCCCAACGTTTGGAACCTATGTACCCCACACAGTGTCAGACACACTGCTGACAACAGGGTGTCTTAGACACCCCCATGTTTTTAATAAATTTTTTCAACGGTAGCTCGTTACGCGTATTACCACTTGCCGACAGTGTCAGGCACACCGTGTCTTCTGGCAGTTTTATTGACACTGTTCGGAATTATTTGAGCAATGTTCATATAGGCTAGATACAAATATCGAGAATTTAGGAAAAACTCCACAGGACAGTTGACTAATAAACCGCATTCGCTACAGACGGTGTCCGTTATAGTTAATTCGCGCCAAATTGGTAGCTAAAGGTGTGTACGACACTGTCTAGAAGAAATTTAATAGCTAAGGGTGTGTCGTACACCCTCGGCATTTGATTTACAGTATGGGTGTCACCCTGACTGTCTATACGGTAGGGTCGCGACTACAGGGGGTCAAAAGTTCCAAACAGCGGGGACATTATAACGTGAACGCCGCATAATCCTTCTCTAACGCCATATTACACATGCTTTACATTTGTAATATTTCTATGTTTGCCACACACTACAACTTAATATTTTGTCTAAAAAAACTTTTCGTGAAAACACGTTAAACGTTCTCAGAATTTGCAAACATTACACCATATATCCACCAAACTTGACGCATTACTGCAGACAAGAATTTCAAAAATTTAACTATACATTCACAAAAATTATTAGTGAAATACATAAAGTAGAGTGATGTTTTAAGACACAGTCAACGACCGAACACTACATTTTACCTAATAATTCTAAATATATATGAACATTCAGTTCAGTAAGCGTCATGCGTCTACTATTGCTTCACAGCGATACAATAAGATGATAAGCATTCTGGATCTAGACGTTATTACAGTATTGGCGTGTCATTTTGAATAAACTGTTAACGCGGGTAAACTTATTATGACCTCATCAGCCATCCAATTTGGTAATAACAGATATTGATATACTTCAGTGCGATACAATCAGGTGATACACATCGTGTACCTGGACGGTATTATAGGATTGGTGCGGCATTTTGAATAAACCATTTAATAAGAGAGTAATATTACGGGACCTCACTAGCCATCCACTTTGGGAATAACCGATTTGAAAATAAAAATAGCATGGTTGGTGGCGTCACGCTAAGCTTACGCATGCTGGAGTCAAAGTTCTGAGCGAATTAAAAGCGATAAAAAGAAACTAAATCTCCGCGGCTTGCTAACTAAAACTCCAAGAAAAAATTAAAGAAATCGATAATGATCACTTGGGGTTTAAAATAATCTTCAAAATACATCCCTTCCGATCATGTCCTAATTATGAACATGTCGGCCAATGTAAAGCTGAGACACCTACTTAGGCTTAGTATATCAAGGACGGTACAACATGCATATTGTTTGTCCTCTTAACTTAACGTGGCGATGCTAATTGACACCAAGGGTTCTAGGCCCAACCGTAATAACACCACAACGTTTGCCAAATTATCAGTTATTTACCACCTGTCCAGTATATACTACCTTTAACCTATGAAAGTGTGACATTGTTTTACCCACTTATTCTGTTTAGAAACTAAGGACAGAAATTATTTTTCCCACTGTCCAACACGGCGGTCCTGAAATAACTCAGGATGTCTATTTCTGTTCCTAATATTAGAATAATAATTACAGTACATCATTCATTAACCAAAAACCTTCGCCTGAAGACAATTATAGCTATACAACTACGCGAAGTCAAACACGTAACTTTTTTTTAAAAGTTTATGGGATTGCTTAAGTTCAAATTCTTTGATGAATGAATAGGATTTATTCACAGTATTGTCTATATGTATGCCGGACATGGCTTTTGATGTCAACGAAAGTGTATGCGGCACATCAACCCTTAAGCCATTCCAAGTTGTTTGCAATAGGCATATAAATTCGTTACTAATGGACAGACGGAAGTAAAATTCAAATTTAGATAACTACATATTCAATATAGCTGTATATTGAAAATTATCGTGATTACGGATACAAATAACGCTTTCTATGTGTAGGAAATATTTAGATTATTAGACAAACAATTTTTTACATATAGATACAACTATAATTCGGACCCCAAAAATTTGAAATTTCTTAAAAAAGGAATGCGGACATACTTAATGCTAAATTTTATACATAACAATGATTTTGCATATACCTTACATTACGCGTCACTAAGACGGTAATGAACATTTTATCATGTATTATAAATATCTAACGTTTAATACTCCAACCACGTTAACACTTAGCGTATTACATCGACAGTTAACACCACGCATGCATGGTGTCTTCAAATGAGGATAAAATAGTTTATTAGATGTCATAAATTCCACCAGGCATTATTATAAATTTTCCGTAGCTACTGCCACCAACCATCATCCCAAGATCAGATTTTCCATGTCCAATACATAATATTATTATAATTTTGAACGCACAAAAATATGTGTTGGTTAAATATTGACGTGGGCAGCGGCAAAGGAAAATTCGTAATAAATATGTCTTAGGTAAGAGTTGTCAATTCAGATTTTAATCACTTCATGTGGATATTGTGGTAAGTTGGTGTACAAAACTTTGGGAACAGGCGGTTCCAGATAAAACAATTAATTGTCACTATTATCAATCAACCAAAAATGATTGTGCACGTGCACATTTAATAAATCTAAAAAAATGCATTTCCATAGTACCACTCATTACGTACGGATTGTATATTATTAATAAAACCATATATTCATGCAAGTACACTATTAATAGATTTGTTCGTCTTAGCAACAGATACACTCTTTAGGATGACCATATGTTGAATCTTTCGCATGACCTCAATATATCGAAAATTGGCTGTAGCCTGCATGATTTTTCCTAGTAGTTTATTATTTTTATTTGCTAGCCCAAAACAAGTCAAATTGTATCTTTTTAAAAGAATAGGTGAGCTTTATACCGTGTGTGACTGCTACGTTTACAACATACATCACTCCACAAATATGAGTGCTCTTCGTTCAATGTTCGCTCGAAGTTCGTTCGATAAATTGAAAATTTTATTCGAAATGGGTTCAAATTTAGTGCGAGACGTGGTCGAAATTTTGGCACGCTTTTTTAATTTGTTCGGAAAGTGTTCAAAGCTTGTTCGAGAGTAATTTAATTGTGTTCGATGTAGTTCTGGCGCAAGATGACACTCATTTCTGGCGAGTACTGCAGCTATATAATCAAGAATGACCAGGGTTGGAAGTGCGCTGTTGACTATAAGTCGAGCCTTAGTCTTCATGATGTTCGATATTGACTTTTAAAAACATGACAGCATAGATGTAAGAACGAATACACCGCTAGAAATGTACTCGCTTTAGCGATAATAGACATTAGAATTAGTCACAATGTTACTGTTACTAACCAGTATAGTGAAAATTTTGATGCTTAGAAGAAAAACTACGCTAATCTCGAAGAACTTTTTTATTATCTTGGCAATCATGACACCTGTGATAACGGAACTCACTCTAGTTAAACTTTTTTGCATAAACGTACAAACCCTGTAAGAAAATATCTATAAAACTGGATAATATTTTCTAAGCTGGTTTTTTATATTTTAGAAATCATATAAAAACCTAAAATATTTGGTCATGCGTAATGATCCTTGTAATTTAAGTACATAGATGCTGATGTGAAGCATTCGGGGGAAATAATCAGTAGGAAATAAATTAAGAATTTTTCGTTCTGATTCATAACCCTAGCATAAGTATAACAAGAAAATCTAGAAAAATCCTAAGTAATACACAAGTCGAAAAATCAAAATCAATAATGAAACAAAACAGTACATTAATAGCGTAACTATAAACCGAGTTGATAGAGGACTGTGTTGTAGTAGTAGCGCACTAGCCTTAGAAGGTACATGCCTGGCATCCATTGATGTAAATTCTAGTCAAAAACGAATTTTAAGCTTGAAAATTAGTATATGGTAAGGTTTCAGATTGTGCGATATTATAAAATAGTTTTCCTGAACACTGATAAACATAAAGGAGTTTATTCTGTTCAAGGAACACGGTAAATTATAGCATTGCGTATACCACGTCTTATACTTCGCAGGTCAAATCAATTAAGAAGACTGCCAAGAAATCATAAAAAGACACTCATTCTAAATACAAGAATTGTGTTAGTACCACGCAGTAAGGTGTCAGAAGAACTACATCAAGCGACGGTCGTTTGCATGTCACAACAAACGGATCATTTCATTTTAGCATTACTTACACGGCAAGCCTAAGCAGGCCTTGGAACTGAACTTGCATTCGCTCGAAGCCCGAGTAACGCCTGAGGTCCATGTAAAATCGTGATAATTTCAATAAAACATTGCTAGAAATTACCAAAAATATAGCAGTTATTGCTACTAGAATTACTACTACAGTGTGGAAGGTATGACATTGTATAGTGTGAAATGCGTATGTAATATTTGATCAGTCTGCGAACCGCTTGTATCGCAAGTATATACAGTAGCTCTCTATCAGATAAGTGTAATAATAAGAGGAAGATGCATACCTTAAATATAACAACGTTAAAATAATAAATAGCTAACAAAACACCTACACACTCAACAAAGTACAGACAAAAGGTTGATCTAACACATCCCTCAGCTGTTTAAACGTCTTGCAATAAATCATTTTGTGCTCACAATTTCATTTGGACAGTAGTAATTACACAGTGAGTGACAGCTTACAATATACAGTCACGAACAAAAGTAAGCGCAAAACACGACACAGACGGACAAAAGTCAGTCGTGCGAATTCACACGCAATTTTGTCTGGTCCGCTTTTAGAAAAATAGACGAATTTGCGTCCGTCCGCGTCTGCACTTACTTCTGTCTGTGACTGTACAAAAGACGCCACATCTTCAGATGATCGCGATGAGCGGAAATATCAGGAATGTCTAACTATATACGAATATTAGGCTCAAAGTTTTGGTCGTGACATCATGGAAAGGCCAAAGTGCTAGCATTTGCAACCGTTATATATAGAAACCGCAACGGCAAATGAAGATAAAAACATTGTCTAAGTATCGACCGCAGACATCAGAATCAAACCAAATTAAAATACTATTTTTCGTGACATCAAAAATATTTTTGGTTTGTCACACAAAATTTTTGATTTCATTATTTATGTGAGAAGTACTTCAAGATATGCCCATAATCGTTCAAAACTTCGAATCTATTTGGATTTGGTTGTTTAATTTTGGTCGGTCTTGATTTAAAACGACTCAAGTAAAATCACCTTGCGCAAAAAGTAGCCGGTTTAAATCGGTCAATCCCGAATGAATTCCGCCGAAATTTGGTGTAAAACATTCGTTTAAAATCAGGCGGTTAGTTACAGACTATGGTTATCACTTAATATTTTAGCTAGCGATATGGACGAAAATTTCCGTTGTTTGTAGTGTGTAATAATCCCATTATGACTGAAATTTTGAGATCAAACCACATGCGACCTTGATATCAACAACCCAATTAACCGATATTTATGGCGGCAAACTAATTTGGACCAAACCCATTCGAGAACGTAGAATTTCTCGAAGCAACTAGACTTAAACAGGCCCACTTTAAATCAACCAAACTCCGCCCATTTTAAATCAACCTACCACGAGACAGTTCGGTTTGGAGACCCCAAGTCGAAAAGGTCTAATTTCAACTATTTTTGTGGACAAAGCTTGCAGTACATGAATACTACATTAAAATGATTACAGTCGTCTACAATATACCGATGGTAAGACAATTTTGCCGAATTATTGACACCGTCCCAAAGTTTATAAAATCGATAGTCTAACATGTGCGAGCACTATAAAATTAGATAGGCTTTAACCGGAAAACTGTTGTTCAGTAAAATTCTGAATGTGAAAAGCACAATCAAAGCACCTAAGGCAAGTTGAAAACATATATTCCTCTTACGCACTCTACACTTAATGACCAGCAACGACCAGAATCAACCGTAACTTACTGAAATAAATCAAACAGGGTTGGAACGAAATAACAAAGTTTCACAGAAGCGCTATACATGCATCGTGTGAAATAATTTACAACACCGTGTGCGTTGTTAAGAGCGTATTAGCCAAGATGCAATTAATTACACCGTCAAGTTTTGAAGGAACGAACAGTGATCAACATTCACGTTATATGCATGTGAAAATTTAATTACATTGTCGTCCCTTGAAATTAGCAGTTTTTAGTTTAGTTCTTTCGAAATAATATCTTGGTTAACGCGTCACTTACAGCGCACACATATTGTCTTACATTTTCCATTCAAATTTTCACCGAATTTCGAATCTCTAGCTCCATCACCGCTCAAAATAAGGCTAGATAACTTTACCACCAATAATACCAACGATCAGCGCTAACACAGCAACGACGATAACGTGAACAAACGTTATCGATGAAAGTCCTCCTGTATTTCCAGGTAAACCAGTACCGGCGGCATAGCTACGATTCAACTTTTCCAGCTGAGAAACCTTTTCCTAAAAAGAATACCGTCATGATCACACCATATCGTAAATATTATAGCTATAAATGTCGTCAAGGAAAGGTGGATTACCCTTGTATTTACACTCCCCTTCCCAGCGCCGTGCCAAGGGCACGCGAAAAGATTTAACTATATGAGCTAATAAAGAAAACCCGGGAATAAAGCCTAAATAATGATAAAAAAATTGGTGAGAATGGTGAAGTTTTTATGTACCCCTACCACCGCCTCCAAGCCGGCGGACCTTCCATACCTACTATCCATTATTTGAGTAGAGGGCATACATTAAATGAATCCAGAGTTTGCTGACCTCTCCACGAGATGTGAAGCAGCAGGTTCGAGTTCTCAGGATACCAGGCTCCGTCTGGTCATATCTGCCAAGTAAAATTTGCCTTCCTCCAGCACCAGCTGATATTTTGAGGTGATATAAAAATGATTGCCCAAGCTAAAACAATAAGTTATAACAAAATTCAATGCTACTGCTTATATTTCGACTATTCATGACATAATCCTAAGTAAAACAAAGCGCTGCCAGTAGAAATACGCATTTTCAGTAGTAAATAATAAATATACAAAAAAAACGACAAACATGTAATGAAATTATAAATTAATTTGAAATATAAAATTAAAAATTAATTTAATTGTAAATGCATTAAAATCGAAAAAAATGCAATTGTAAAACCCTCAGTTGATCTGGCAGGCACAACTCTCCCAGGAAACCTGGGTGCAATTCACCCACATATTTCCAGCTCCCCCCGGTTAGTGCTGGCAGGCCCAGCTCAGATCCCCAGGAGAAATTTTGGTCCTGTAGAGAGACCAGGTAATACCAAACAAGCAAATATATTATATAAACATATTAGCGATAATTGCTGCGCAGCTATTATAGTGCCTAAAAACGCGTCCGCAGTCAACAAAAAGAGTCGCTTATTATAACAATACTAACATTGATGTTTATTGATGATTTGACTTAATGATAACGAATTTTTCAATCATCAACACAAAGTTTGTATACAAAATATTGAAACGGATCTCATCGAAATATATCCCAGATAAAATCTAAGCTACTTCATACTTGTCTCTCTTTGGTTCCTCCAGTTTGTCCGGCGATTATATATCGTTTTATAAAAAATACAAAAATTGTTTCTCCGCACAAGAGTTAATTATAAAATTCCCATCCCGGGCGCCCCCCCCTCTTCCTTCTTTTTCTTCGTGCTGCCGTTGCCCGCCGCTTTGTGCTTGCGTGTGTTTTGTGGTTTTTGTGTGTGTTCTTGCGTTGTTTCTTTTTTTTTTTTTTATTTTTTTAAAACATTTTATTCAATTTTATTTCAGATAATTGAATATAACTTATATATATTATTATAAATAAATTATAGTAATTTTCTGACGTAAAATAAACAGAAAAATTTATTTAATACCTAAGAATGTCGTATGCCGAGTTACTACTATCGTCTAACTTGCTACCAACACACGAACCAGCTTTAATTCTTCCATCAGAGTAAGTTTCCAATTATTTTATGCCAAAAGCTGAGGTTTATATATTTTTCAAAATCGCTAATTAGTTTTAAAGTATAATGCAAAAATATCTTTTGACATGTTAATATAAATTAAAATTACAATGTTGACATATTGGTTTTATATAGGTAGGATTTTAACACACACGACATTATATATTACATATATATATTTATTTAATTATGTAAAATAATATCTAAAGGGTTCATGATGAGTGCATGCCATATTTAAAGTGTTTTTGCAAAACTTGTCACCAGAGTTACATATATCATCTATGCAATTAGTGAAGCCGAGAGTGCATAATGAATGTCACTTCCCGGCGCTCCAATGTTAACCCGCGTTTGATAACGGAGCGGATTTCGGCTCTTGCTCCCACGGTTCTGGATGGGGCCCTTATGTACAGACCCCTTGGTTTGTGGCGGTGTTCGTACCTCCGGGGTTTTGTGGGGGTACACCCGAGCTACTTTCAGTTTTTGGGAGAAGGGCTCGCATGAAATGTTTTTGAATGTTGACCACTTAATTTAGACCGCCCAGGTTCTGGACCACTAAAGTGATACCACACTGGGTTCTTTGTGACTAAATTCTGATCCCCCAGAGTTCCAAGGCACATCGAACGTTTTTATTAAATTTGCAAAAACTATTTTTTGTATTTAGGTGGACACTATTTGCTTTACTAATTTTGATATAAATCGTTTTCTCTTAAAATTTGATACAATTATTGTGTGACATTATTTTGCTCCAATTTGCATAAAAATTAACACAAATACGGGCAGTTGTATGGTCAACAAATCCTGCACTGATTGTGTAATAATTTGTAAATTATGTCAACGTAAGTTGTAAGAAATTGACAACAAAAAATGTATGACACATTGTGCAATATTTGTATGAATTGTAACGCCAAATATGTATGATTATGTACACATCACTTGTATGAATTTACAAATAACAATTGTATTTATTTGTTACACACAACCGTGTATAAACTTACATACAGCATATGTATAACAAATTATACATAATTTGCATAAAATTTCATACAAAAAATGTAAGATTAATCGCACATAATTTATATGAAATTTCACATAATAAATGTATATTTTGTAGCACATGATTTGGTTGACACTGCGTAAAGAATACGTATATATATTATAAAATTGGCAATATATAATTATAATTATGTGTAAAAATACTCATACATTATTTTTCAAATAAATCTGAAAATTCAGACAATAGTAAAAGCCGCTGCATCATATTTCATACAAAATTGTTTTTATTTTCATGCATTTCAAACGTATTAGTTGTCGCACTTAAAATATGTATGTAAACAAGATGACACAAATACAATGTGAAACTTTACATGACACTATACAATTACGGATTTTAGACGCAGACAGCCTGGAATTTGAGGTATTCTGGGTTCTACTTGTACGAAGCCTGTGGTTTTGGTTCTCGTTTTAAGTTACTTTGACAATTATTTTTTTTCACCGGTGAAGAACCTGTTCATACAAAAATAGACAAAATGTAAAAAATTAGTACTCTGTTAATGTGAGTATTTGTCTGTACGTCATGAACCCAACGTATATATTTGCTAAAACAAAAACTACTGAAAACTCAAAAAGGTACCGACGTGAGTTAAACACATAACCCTTGGATTGGAAGGAGATAACAGCGCCCTGGATCGCTGTTTGTCCTCTCGCCATTTGAATGACATGCAATTTCGAATTAAAATAAAATTTTCGAGACAACGCGAAGGTAAAATTTAAAGTTAAATACGCCTAGCTCCTGTTCATCTCTAACTTTTTAGTTTATTAGCTTAAGGTACTTTAACTTTATATCCTCATAGTAGCCCAAATATTTAAAAAAAACTTATTTGTGAATTTAATAATTGTCATTAGTAAAGCCAACGGTAAATATTTAATATATAAAAGCATAATGTTAATAACAGTAGTTCTGCTACTTTTACTACTTTTAGCTATGTCCAAGCTTATATCTAAAGACGCCGCGAATCGAAATTAATTTTTACTAGTTCTAACCTAAATTATATCGTTTGGTGGTTATTATATTCGGTGGTCTTACTACACAGGTAACGACTAGCTTCATTTTAACCAGGACCCTACATATACAAAATTGTAATATATAAATATTAAATAATATATATAGTTGTTTTACATATTTATTGCTTAAAAACTACTGAACCCAAATTTAAATACGTTTGACATTTTTTTAGCACAGCCAGATATTTCAAATTTTGCCGCCTGGGCAGTAACAGTTCGTTTCTTTTCCGTCGGTGGTTCACAGCTATTTATTGCGTTCGGTTTTGTAAGAAAATAACTCAGTTGTTAGTCGTTTCGCCTTATTGTTCTCAAATCATTTACGCAACATAGGCATACTTTTTGTACTTGGGAACATGCTGTGTTGTGTGTTTAGCAACTAAACTTTAAAATAAAAAAAAATATTATATCTCGCTTTCGTCAAAGTGGTATTAGCTGCCGACAGGCGACGCATTATCAAAGCTAGTTTGCACAAAAGCATGCTCATTAGTATAAGTAGTTAGCTGAGAAATGGATATTATGTTTTTCAATACCATAATGGCATAAATGTTTTGTTATAATCCACTTTTCAGCTTTGCTGAGTGATATAATCATTACGCCCAATGTAACTTTTAGGGGCGGAAATGAAATGCATGCTATGCCGTTCTCGATATACTAAACCCGGGTTTTAGTTTTAGCCTAAGCGGAGGTCGCTATATGATCCATGTACTAAGCCTATGCCGAAGTCGGGGGACTGCCGCCCCCGAACCCCCCGCTCTACGCTGTTCTTTTTTCTAACGTTATATCGTATTGGCACTAAAGGTGACATGGGCCATCATTACTATCGTTACGATGAATTTTAGCTTGAGTGGTTTACACGCGAAAATTGTGTATTCAGCTTTGCGTGTAGCCGGTTGAACTGTGATATACTTGAAAGCTTCAAAACATTCCTAAACAAACTATTTTTATCTATTTTTACATTGCCGGTATATTGTACAATTTTAGCAAATTAAACAAAGTTTCCTGCTCCTTCTCCTTGTTTTTCTCAGGTTTATCCCACTTCGAGTGTAACTACCGTAATCACGGCTCTCCACCGCTGTCGATTGACAGCGGTTCGTCTTTTATCTGGAAACCTTTCTCTGCTAGGCTTCCACGAGCCTGCACAGCCATTTCCCACATGGTCTTCCTTTTCTTTTTATTTCCATCTCTCTTCGTTATTTAATCCTTCTCTTTTCGAAGTGGGGAGCCTTACCACCATAGCTGTTTCTCCTGTATCTTCCGGCGCACCTTTGTGGCCTTAACGACATCCATCATCGTTACTGATCTTTCTTTCGTTCGGGTAGGTGGCTTTCCCATCTTTGATCCTTCTCCTGTATCTTTCTGCGCACCTTTGTGGCCTTAACGAAATCCGTAATCGTTACTGATTCCTCTTTCGTTCGAGTCGGTGGCTTTCCCATCTTTGATATTTCTTCTGTATTTTCCTGCGCACCGTTGTGGCCTTAACGAAATCCGTAATTGTTACTGATCTTTCTTTCGTTCCAGTCGGCGGTTTTCCCATCTTTGATCCTTCTCCTGCGTCTTCCTGCGCACCTTTGTGGCGTTAACGAAATCCGTAATCGTTACTGATTCCTCTTCCGTTCGGGTAGGTGGCTTTCCCATCTTTGATCCTTCTCCTGTATTTTCCTGCGCACCTTTGTGGCCTTAACGAAATCCATAACAGCTATTGATTTTTCTTTCGTTCGAGTCGGTGGCTTTCCCATCTTTGATCCTTCTCCTGTATTTTCCTTCGCACCTTTGTGGCCTTAAAGAAATCCGTAATAGCTATTAATCCTTCTTTCGTTCAAGTCGGTGGCTTTCCCATCTTTGATATTTCTTCTGTATTTTCCTGCGCACCGTTGTGGCCTCAACGAAATCCGTAATTGTTACTGATCTTTCTTTCGTTCCAGTCGGCGGCTTTCCCATCTTTGATCCTTCTCTTGCGTCTTCCTGCGCACCTTTGTGGCGTTAACGAAATTCGTAATCGTTACTGATTCCTCTTTCGTTCGGGTAGGTGGCTTTCCCATCTTTAATCCTTCTCCTGCATCTTCCTTCGCACTTTTGTGGCCTTAACGAAATCCGTAATAGCTATTAATCCTTCTTTCGTTCGAGTCGGTGGCTTTCCCATCTTTGATATTTCTTCTGTGTTTTCCTGCGCACCGTTGTGGCCTTAACGAAATCCGTAATTGTTACTGATCTTTCTTTCGTTCCAGTCGGCGGCTTTCCCATCTCTGATCCTTTTCCTGCGTCTTCCTGCGCACCTTTGTGGCGTTAACGAAATCCGTAATCGTTACTGATTCCTCTTTCGTTCTGGTAGGTGGCTTTCCCATCTTTAATCCTTCTCCTGCATCTTCCTGCGCACCTTTGTGGCCTTAACGAAATCCGTAACAGCTATTGATCCTTCTTTCGTTCGAGTCGGTGGCTTTCCCATCTTTGATCCTTCTCCTGTATTTTCCTGCGCACCGTTGTGGCCTTAACCAAATCCGTAATCGTTACTGATCTTCCTTTCGTTCCAGTCGGCGGCTGTCCAATCTTTGATCCTTCTCCCGTATCTTCCTGCGCACCTTTGTGGCGTTATCGAATTCCATTATCGTTACTGATCTTTTTTTTGCGTTCGGGTAGATGACTTTCCCATCTTCGATCCTTCTCCCGTATCTTCCTGCGCACCTTTGTTGCCTTAACGAAATCTATAACAGCTATTGATCCTTCTTTCGTTCGAGTCGGTGGCTTTCTCATCTTTGATCCATCTGCTGTATTTTTCTGCGCACCGTTGTGGCCTTAACGAAATCCGTAATCGTTCCTGATCTTCCTTTCGTTCGAGTCGGCGGCTGTCCCATCTTTGAAGCTTGTCCTGCATCTTCCTGCGCACCTTTGAGGCCTTACCGAAATCCGTAATCGTTACTGATCTTTCTTTCGTTCGGGTAGGTGACTTTCCCATCTTCGATCCTTCTCCCGTATCTTCCTGCGCACCTTTGTGGCTTTATCGAAATCCATAATCGTTACTGATCTTTTTTTCGTTCGGGTAGGTGACTTTCCCATATTCGATCCTTCTCCAGTATCTTCCTGCGCACCTTTGTTGCCTTAACGAAATCTGTAATCGTTACTGATCTTTCTTTCGTTCGGGTAGGTTTCCCATCTTTGATCCTTCTGCCGCATCTTCCTGCGCACCTTTGTTGCCTTAACGAAATCCATAACAGCTATTGATCCTTCTTTCGTTCGAGTCGGTGGCTTTCCCATCTTTGATCCTTCTCCTGTATTTTCCTGCGCATCGTTGTGGCAGAAGGATCAAAAATGAAAACCTTACCCGAACGAAAGAAAGATACATAACAATTACAGTTTTCGTTAAGGCAACAAAGGTGTGCGCCGGAAGGATCTGGAAAAGGATGGATATGGGAAAGTCACCTACCGAACAAAAAAAGATCAGTAACGATTCCTGGATTTCGATAAAGGCAAAAAGGTGCGCCGGGTACGGGAGAAGGATCGAAGATGGGAAAGTCGCCTACCCGAACGAAAGAAGATCAGTAACGATTACGGGCTAGGGTAAGGCCTCGAAAGTCGCGAGACAAGACTTCGAAGATCGGAACAGCCGCCGACTCGAACGAAAGGAAGATGAACGATTTGCGGATTTCGTTAAGGCCGCAGCGGTGCGCGGAAATCGCGCAGATGGATCAAAAATCGATCAGAAGGATCAATAGCCTTTAGATTTGGCTCAGTGAGGCG
>JASANE010020900.1:0-25220 GCA_030248225.1 Trileptium ribeirensis | reverse complement strand
TATGTCCTGGTGCTCGACTAAGTTGCCTATTGTATCAACAACAATTCATGGAGTTGAAGGGGAGGGGACACTCCAACTTTTACCTCGGATAGAACCTTTTTATTTAGCGTACGTTGTCATATTTCACTCAAGCCAATTGTAGGACTTTTCGAAAATCCTCTAAGGAACTAGGCACAGAGACTGAGTGAAAGTTCTCAAATGCCAAGGTGGTAGGCATTCGTTGGTATCGCCCGTGCGACAGCAGAATGCGAGTGAGAAATCGAAGTTCATCGCTAGATGAAAGTGTCCCCACTCTGCCCAAAGTATTACATCTTGGCAACCCCGTGATAAGATTAAATAAGAATTACCAATGGTACATGGTCGGTTAGCCGCCGAAACCGTCGTTGTTAACGTCTAGCCTAGAATCTGCCTTTATGGCGAAACAATAGGGAAGGCTCGATAGGGTCGATAGGCGAAAATTTACGGGATAAGGCACGTACACCGGATGGAGTTTTCACATTTCTGTCTGTCTTGGTTGCAATTCGCATTTTGTTTAGCGTTCGTTAGCATACCCTTGTCCGTGCTGTAGCCGATTCGATAACCTTAACCATGCCTTGACTTGTACTATAGTCGCGTTGACTAATGTAACCAGGCATTGACTTGTACCATGAATTAATGTTCTTACGTGTACTATAATCGACTCGTTAACCATAACCATGCCTTAATTTGTATTATAGTTGGAGTGATCACTGTAACCAGGCATTGGCTTGTACCATAAATTGATGTTCTTACCTGCGCCATAATTTACACCTTTTTTCTGTTGAGCAAACGCTGGCGTGTATATTGGTCTTCATAGCATCAACCGGGGGTCTGTGTTTTCTTCGTATTTTTGTTACCCTGACATCGAGCCCGGCTTCCTCGCCTTCGCCTGACCGGCACGCCACGGACCCCGTACGTCACACGGATTTCCCCTTCTTCGCCATTTTCTCTGAACAGTGGTAGCGCCGCGCGTTACCGAGAGCGAATTGCGAAGCACGCCAGAACACATCAACCGACCCATAGCTGAACTAGTTATCGCTGCCATTGGGCGCATCTGGAATGATAGCTTCTGGCGAGGCATTCCCGGCATCGCACTCGTACATGAAACCATTCCTCCTCTTGGACATTTACTGTCAATTATATGAAGGGTTGCTAAAATACCGATGTTTGTAACCTGTGTCGTCATATGCTATTCCTTTGATACCCTAGCTTAGCTCGTACTGTACATAGATGGAAACAAAAGTTTGAAAATCACTTATCGCGTCCCGTGTTATTCGTTCCCAAGCGCGATATGTACGTCCGTTCTGACTGGTCAACTCTGCGCACCCTGGGGTGAGAATATCCCAAGCCTCGAAGCGTGTGGTTCGCCATCAATCTTGATGTAATATTCAAGAGATAACGAGAGGATTCCACGAAAATGTCAACTGAAAACACTAGCGAAATTGCTACACACAACGTATATTTGAAATTTCTTAGAAAAACTTCCGTATACCAAACGACCATAACGGTCATCAAATTATTGACCCGAATGTCCGACGTTAAACTCTTAGGGACAGTCGAAACCCTTTGGCGCCACATAAACTACAACTGACCGATAGATTCAAAGAGATAAGTATACGAGTTGAACATTAAATCTACACAACTTTGTCCCGCTCGCGCAAGCTCCTTTCTAAATTAAGCCGAATTAAACAACTTCCGAATGAGATTAAAATAGGGAACATTGGTCTGGCATTATGACCTGTGAGCAGGTTTTCGGTGCCAACCTCCCTGCGGGACCTCAGTAATCATACCAAAGTACTAGACACGTGCGCAACGAATAGGGCGGGGTGCGAACACACCTCGTGAAGCGCGCCTGCGACTTGCTTACCTCCATAGCTTCTTGGGTCTGACCAGGAAAAGTGTCAAATTTGAAAAATTTTGGTCCACCCTTGAGGTTATGGTAGCCGGGGTCGTATGGGCATGGTGTTAGGAAGTTGCGCCATGCACCTGTGTACCGTTATTACAAATACGCCTGCCAAGAGAATGTTGCCTGTTTAATGCAATTGCAGACATAAATGTTGCGAACGTTTCAAAAATAGCGATAGAGAGCGATTTTCAAAGCGTACTGCGACTGCAAAACTAAGGAACAATAAAATCAGTTTATTGAACACGGCATAAAAGCAAAACCCATCAGACAGCGCCGTCCACGTGCTGACGACGCACGGGAGCATAGCAGTTATTATGGACACGCTTCTGTTAAACGGAGAAGTCTACGTATGTAGAACCTTTTGTTGCCACTTTGGGAATCAGTCCGATGGTACTGAAAACAGTCCGGATTCATGTTGGACAGCAAGGAAGCTACGTACCACCACCATGTCCGTACCCAATAGGACAAAAACAAATGCAACACAGAAGGTCATTTCACACAAATGGTTTCGCTCGTGTTGAGTCTCATTATTGCCGCCGAGACTCCTCGAGGGTTTTCTAAATGCATCTCGGATGTATGCAGCCTATTTGGATTGAGCGAAAGTCAACGTTCCAAATCCGGCGGATGTCGTCTTCGAAGGTATCTAGCGCGAAATTATATACCGTGAATTTAACATCGGCTTCTTTAAGCCCAAAAAGACCAGTGTCTTTTATCATCCAACGGCCAAAACAGCTAAGATTCACAGCACTGCGCTCGAGAATTACAACATCGAAACTAAGCAGCTGCATCTTGTCCGCCACCATGATGCCCAAGTAGAAATAAATCTCGACAAGGACCGTGCGAAGCATGATCCGAGGTACCGCAGTATCACAGCCGACCTTCAGGCTGTTCTCTACACACCATTCAGTGATACGTCGGTCATGTATTACAAGTCGAAGCTGTGTGTCTTTAGTTTTACGATTTTCGAGCAAGTGCCCCAACAATCTGGTAGCAAGAGCGACGCGATCTGTTATCTATGGACCGAAACAACGGCAAAGCGTGGTTCTACGGAAATCGGAAATGCCCTTCTGAATTACTTAAGGTAAAACAGTGGATATTATAAATGTTACAAAGTTAAAAACCATGCAAAAATTTAAATTTTAGACGCTCTGGCACCCGAGTTTGTTACTTGCTGAAGCTGAACGATGAGATCACATTATTAGGCTTTCTACTACCTATGGACGGAAACAACGGCCAAGCGTGGTTCCAGGGAAATCGGAAGCGCCCTAAGAAATACTTGATGTAAAAACACTGGTTATTAGAAATGCTAGAAAGTAAAAAACCATGCAAAAATTGAAATTTTAGACACTCTGTCACCCAAGTTTGTTTTACTTGCTGAAACTGAACGATGAAATTACACTATTACTTAGCCCAGTTATCGTACATGTCCTTTTTTAACCAGGGATGTTTAGTTACCAACTGAAGAAGCGATACCAGGCTCAAAGTGTTTAGTTTGATTTTCCCACATTAATCTTAACATTGTGATCATCTTAACCTGTTACTTCTGTAAACAACCGCACTACGTCATAACGTTCCAGCGCTTTACGCTCGCCCTGTCGCATAAAACGTATTTTGTAATTTTGGCTCGCTCAAGCGTGTGTTCGCGGTTACATTAAAATTATTTCGTGTGATGTCATTTCGTGCATTTTGGAGCTAAATTGTATTTCTGTAAATTTAGAAGTCTACCACTGGATGTTCGACATGTGTCTGTGTATTCTGACACATGCGGTGGCCAAAATCGTAGCAGAAATGTTGCCGCTGCTCTCCTAAACGACGCAGCTGTCAGCGATTCATTAAAAATTATCGACCAAAAAGTTTTGGGATCGGGACATAGCTACATGGAAGTCGTCGCGATGCACGCGGCGATCGAGCGCGCGACGAAATGTCAGGAAATTTTTACGCCCGATATGTGGCCCTGTCATTGTGTAAGCTCGCCGCGACAAGCCCTACCGAGTGGAATTCATGGAGCAAACGGAATTTATGAATCTGAAGTCGCTTGCAAAGTCGACTATTGGAAACCACAACTTTAACGACGACGGGGAAAATGTCCTGGATTAATACAAAGTGTTCTCGTTTTCGCAAGGATAGCCCTGGAGTCATACCGTACAAAACGAATTACAGTTACGTTGGATTCAATCTCATATTAGTGTCGCGCAACGGTACTCGCAGCGCAGCACCTCAAGTCGTTCAGCCTACGTACACCTCTCCACTTCCAATCTCCGAAAAGAAAGCATAAAGATCTCGTGAACCTCGTCAACACTGGAGCTGTACCCAGCCGATACGCTGATTTTTACATCCATCTTCTACATAGCGGTCAGCCCTGGCGCGATGAAGACACAGATTGACTAGCAGTGGTAAATTTTTCAGTTTCTCTGTAAGTGTTGTGTGATGTTGAGCCACACTGACAACTGCTATGACTTAGGATATTTTTCACTACAATGTTTAATGGAGTGTACTGACCGGTTTGGTGCAACACCATCCTAAGTCAATTTACATCCCTTTCTCTTAACATGCACTGCGACAATGCGAAAATCAGATTGCTTAAAAAGTGCGCCTTCTGCATTTAGTGAATGCCGCAAAGCAGCAAATATAAAATGTCAAACTTTACCATGTGTGAGTCGAAGATCTTCATTTGACAAATCAGTTCGCCATAATATCAAAACCGATGTCCGCGCATAAAGAGCGATATTATCTTAATTGCGCGGACATCAATAGCAATACAGAAACACTTAGTCGTTCTTCGTCTTTACTATTTTAGCGACGGCGTGGTCCTGTATACGCGATTGCAATAGTGTTTTTATATCATACTTTAATACCCTCATAGAGTGTAAGCTCAGCTATACGATTTAACACGTCAATTCATGAACACGAAGAAACATGCGAAATCATTATGTTTATGCATCATGGAACTCAAATTTCCGTTCGCTATACAGCGCGCAGTGATGGCTGAAGTATGACGCGAAGGCACGATTCAATTGGAAATTTCAGCAAAGAACACCAATGGTGAACGCACATAGACTTTACGCAATGTTGAAGCCCCGAAACAGAATGTTGCGGCGGGAGCAAACAATAATTTTATTGGGAAACCACACAGGATACGTGGAAACAAATGCATTCCGTTAAGCGCCACTAGCTCGGTAAAAAGGGAGCTTTAGACAGAAAAGCACGCAGGAGCTGTAAAATTGTGCTATATAATAGTAAAACCAAAAAAATCAAAGTATGATGCGACAAATGAATGTTGCCAAATCAACTAAGCTGCCCCGGCCAACCTTCATGATTTTTCAAATGGTTCTAATTGTTGAACTACCGTAAGCTTGTTCAGCGCTCGCCTGGAGGAAAACATGTTGTAGAGGCTTCCGATCAGCCCTATGTATCAAAAGTGAGCTTACAATTTGACGATCTGATCTTCTCTTCTATTCAGATATCTCCTACCTGTTTAGCTCATTCTCGGAATATTTTGTTACGGACTAAACCTGGGGTAACACACAAATATAGACAATCTATCCGTAACGTTGCGTTGCGTGTCTACATAAAAATTGCAACCAAAATTGGTGCAATAAAACGAGGCAATCGCAACATACCGATCCGTTATACAGCTGTAGTAAAACAGCCGATCATAGTGTATCTACCATAGACAACAAGTGATATTTGTACAAACACTCTGTAGGCAACTCGTTCAACAATTATCGATTCATCCGCTGGTATATATATCACCCGTTGTATGTCTGGAAAGAAACTTCGGATTATATCACCGGTGAATTACGTTTTCGGCTTAATGAGTTAAGAAAAAACATCAGTTGTCGCGAACGTGATATAAGGAGACATGGACTAGAGAGAAAATCGCTACCTAGATGATTAACTACCTGACACTAACTGCTTGTTCTAGTAAGCCTCTATGTAATGAAATTTAGGGTCTTTTCTTTTAGCCCCCAGCCAATTTTGGTCAATTTTGAAGATACAGAGTTGATTTTGGTATAAATCGATTCAGGTTGATGAGGCGATTCAGAAAATACTCATTTTAACCACATCGCTGAAAAAAATTTTTCAGATTTTTTGAGGTCCCAATGGTCCCCCCTCGGGGAACCCAAAAATTTTTTCTTCGGAATATGGTCACGTCGGGTACCGTTCGACTACGTTTGATGAGAAAAATCTACTGTTGTGTATTTTATTGAAATGTACGCCACCGTTAGAAAGTTATGAGGGGCCCAATTAACCCAAACATTAAAAAAGGAACAGCTTAGAGCGGGGGGTTCGGGGAGCAGCAGCCCCCCGAATTAGGCTTAGCTTTTGTACGGGGCTCATATAGGGACCTTAGCTTAGGCTAATACTAAGGCTAGGCTTAGTATATCGAGAACGGCGTGGCCTGCATTTTATTTCCGCCTTTCATGGTTAATTGGGCACTCATAACTTTCTAACGGTAGCGTACATTTCAATAAAATACACACCGGTAGATTTCTCTCATCAAACGGAGTCGCACGGTACCCAATATGACCATATTCCGAAGAAAAAATTTTTGGGTTGGGACCATTGGGACCTCAAAAAATCTGAAAATTTTTTTCCAGGGATGTGGATAAAATGAGCATTTTCTGAATCGCCTCATCAAGCTAAGTTGATTGATACCAAAACAGCTCTGTATCTTCAAAATTGACCAAATTCGGGCTCCGGGGGGATCTAAAAGAAAAGAACCGAAATTGATACAGGTTCGATATTATGTCCACAAATCTGTAAATAACGCTTGTAGGTTGCAATTTCGTCGAGCCGAATGAAACCTTTCCTCCGGTCTACCGTAGAGTGCTGGCACTGACATACACATCGTGGTCAAAAGAAATAGTGTGAAGATCCACCCAAGGTCAAATGCCTTGCACAGGTTGGGCCCTGCGCTAAGAATATAATGAGCCACGCGGCCATACGATAAGACTACAAATTTAGGATTAGAAAAGAAAAATGTTCTATTATAGATAATATGTATTATAATATGTATTTTCTATAATGGCACCATAAATATATATTATTACCATTGGCCAACTAATCTTTAATTCTGTAAAATGTAGGTTTGATCATGCAGTTCTTGAACTCAAAGATGGACGCATATACATGTTCTTCCGAGTTGTAGGCAAGGGTAAACGTCGCCTTTAGGAATCATTGATAGATTGCAATCAATAAAACTCTAAGCATGATACACCGTAAGTTGTTACGAATTAGAAACAAGCAGTTGTAAGTTTTCTGCTAAATATTGATCATTCTGTTTATTGGTGACTTCTAAACTGCATTAATGCAACAACGGCTACAACTCGTGAACCAATACGCGGGTATCCTGAATTATTGCCATCCTCACAGTCCGATTTACCTATACTTCAGGTAGACCGTCGCATGCCGGTAGTACGATCTACGGAAGAAATTGCGACATCTAAAGTCCTATTCCTTTTTTCAAAAACGGGCAGTAGCAAAAGTATAGAACAATTCTGAAGAAAGCTTGATTGAAGACGTTTTGGGAATAATTAACACCTGTCTGAAATTCCGAAAACGATTGGCTAACAAGTGAATTTGTATTGATATATAATAAAAAAGCCGGCTAGCAAGATTGGCAGAACTACCGTGGTATACAGCTGCTGAGTTTACACGATGAAAGTAAACCAACGCATGATACAGACTTCGAATTATCGTTACTATTGCCGATATCAATTTTAACTCAACAGAAGCCAGTAACCCAGTGACCCACGGAATGTGCGACCCAGTTCCACGAGTGACCCAGTGACCCGGCTGAAATAGTGACCCATTTGATCCAGTCACCAAGTTCTATGTCTTGCATCTGTCATTACTCGTTCACTCTAAAATTACGGAGGGCAAAGTGCTCATTAATATGACTATCTCTATGTTAGGTCCCTTTTCATTTTTCCGAAAACAAATGGCACCACGTATACCGTAATTTTCTTCCACATACGCGTGGATGGCTTGCCAGAGACGTAGTGCCGCCCAGGCTGTACCACGATGAGGTGGTCCACTCACAGCCCACCGCCCAACCAGCCACCCAAAAACTATGCGAAGCTTGGCCATAAAAAGTGTTAAACTCAGAATTTTTAGTATGAGTCTGTTTGATTGAAATAATGTGAGCGACAGTAACTAGCCACAATTAAATTAGCGAAAGAATTGAAATTAAGCAAGTCTTTTGTAGTTACGATGCAGTGTTAGATGTGTATGGCTGCGTAACTTTACGGCGGCTACTGTTAAGATGTCTATGTATGAAGGTGTCCGGACAGTTCGTCGCCAGTAGATTCAAGACACACAAGAATGCGGCATTTTTCAAACCCCAACCAAGAATTTTCCAATTTCACCATCAAGTCGATGTGCGAAGTTGGAGTTAGAACACGCCGATCGTCTTGGCTGAGCCAGTTTTATTGGTTAGTGGTCATATTTTAGGATGATTTATTTCAGTTGAGCATTATAGCTTGAGCACGCGCCACTCCGCGGGCTTGCGAGGGCTCAGAAATGATGTCCGCGCCGCTCGGGCCCGCGGGTACCTGGGCCCCGTACACCTCTGATTGTTCTGCAGCAAAACTGGCGGAAGGGGCGCAAAATAAGCATGCGTACCCCGGAATAATTGCTGGGAAGGGCACATTCCCGTTTGTCATCTGTATTATCAGGCACCTTAACTTAAAACACATTTATAACTACTACAACGCATATGAAGTTACGCTTTTCGGCATCCTCTTAGCTTACAATAGACAGACTTTTTATACAACTTTTGTAAATAATTCAAGTAGTTTTAAAACCTCAATAAAAACAACAACGCTTGTATGAATTCGCCGCGAAAGTGTTCAACAATCAAAGGCAGATTATATTAAAAAACAAAAAACTCAATAATGCAGCTGTTGTTATAATGAGTGAAAGCGGAATTCATCAAACAGCTTAAGGCGCTCAACATTCGTAGCATAGGCGCAACTGGGTCACAACCGACAATCCAGTGATCCAGTGCCACACCGAGGTGGTGTCCCAGTGACCCAGTTTCCCGACTGACCTCTTGATCCAGCCAAAATAGTGACCCATTTGACCCAGTTCCATCTCTGTAGCACACCTCTGACGCAGACAAGGCCATTTTGACTCTTCCCTTTGCACCAGATTTCGGTTCAGTCCTTTCCTGTCATTATCATCATGGATGTACTGGACTGGAACATCAACGCCAAAGTACCGTCCATCTATTGTTGTTTGCGAATACCTCTAGTTGATAGATGGTAATCGTGAAAGCTTTGAAGAACCCGTGGAGATATGGCGTCATGTCCCCTGACGAATTCCATTGAAACTTCAGAGCATAGTCTATACGACAAAAATCATATCGGCTATGCTCTACGGTGCTAAATGTTGGGAAGCTAAGATGGTTTACTCCAGGAAACTTGCAGGCGGTGGAAATGAAGAAGTTTCGGAGGGCACAGCGAGAAACCGGAATGAGGAATCTCAAATGAGACAATCCTGAACAACATGAAGTTTGAATCTATCATTGATGTGTCAAGAGCTCGTGGGTTGACGTGGTATGGACATGTGATGCGCAGGAAACACCTAATTTCCAGAAAAACTCGAAATGTAACTGTTGAGGGAAGGAAGAAAATAAGAAGACCACAACACTGGCAGTCTCAGAAGGAAGTTATGAAGAAGAAAAATCTGTCCCTAGAAGCAGCCAAGGACATGTCGGAGTTGATAAGGAAAATCAATCATCTAAAAATCGGAGTCATCCATGTATGTTTTACTTTTATTTTACTGTAGATGGCCGCGCTGAAGAGTTCGCTCAATTATTGACATTTGATAATTGAACCCCTCTGCACACTGTTAATCATAATACCGAATATTGTTAAAAGAATCGTTTCCTATAAAATCTTAGAACCGAACATAAAGGAATATTGTCCTTAACATTTTGAATTTGGAAAATTATTCATTTATGTGCAGGAGATTATCCCTTCATTATAAAGGCGAAAACCTATGGGAAATACTTCATAAAACAAACTAGTATTGAATATTCGGCACTAATTTTCTACTAATCAGGCCATTTTTTTAATTTAGTTTATTCCTACATATGAATATAAATTGTGTCTTTTCCGTTATCCCTCCCAGCCAGCGGTTGCCCAAATATGGTCACATTCAAGAAATTTTGATATTTTAAGGATTCTCGAGTCCTCCTCTCATCATTTCGACCAGAAAATCGAATTTTTAAAGTTTTAAAATTTTTCGATTTTTTCGGGTCCTTTGGGAACCCTAAAAATTTCTTAAACCTTGGATTTTTACTTACCATTCGACGCAATTTGACGAGCTGAGTCTAATGGTGATCCGGTAATAAGATCTTAAGTTATAGCCAAAAACAATTCATTTGATGAGCCTCTCTGCCACTGATACCGGTGCCCAGGATGCAGGACGAGGACCTGTACTCAGCGGCGCATTCCATGTGAAAACCGGTTTAGTCATTGGGTGCCCATTCGGACACATCCGCGGGTTGTGAAGCATCCCTCGGTTCCTTAGGAACTGGGCGGAGGTTGGGTTGTCACTACAAACCTCGGCCAGTCGGACTAAATTTAAGGCCATACTAGAAACCCGCCAATGCTATAATAGCGCGCCGTGAGAGAAATTTAAAATTTGTTAAAGTTAAAATTAAGACAAATCAAACACTCGTGCTGAACTCGTGGGAAAATTTGAAAAAACAAAACAAGTAGGAAAGAAAAAATAAAACAATAACGGTTATGCTTTATGTGCTTTTAAAAATAACACCATTCCGTTAAACGAACACCATTCAACCCAGCTCGTCAAGCAGCGTCTAAAGGTGGGTAAAATAAAAATGCAAGGTTTAAAAGAAAAAAATTTTTGGGTTTCAAAGGGCCAGGAAAATCTAAAAAATCTAAAATTTAAAAAAAATTCGATTTTTGTTGAAATGACCAGGGGACGTCTCGAGGATCACAAAAATACCAAAATTTCTGGAATCTGATCGTTTTTGAGGTTCCTTAAATAACTGAGCAACAGCTACTAATTAGAACAGTGGCTATTGCAAAAATCTCGTACTCATGCCATCCAGGTTCAATCCGCCGTTGGGGCAGATGTTTGTTCAACATTATTACAAAACGTGCATTAATTCATGCGGGAAGGATTTAAAGATGCGATTACATATACCGAGGGGGTTGACTTTGTCGACTATAAACCTAACCAGTACCTACCATTAATACTGAAAAATCCTTTTTAGAATCATTGCGTTAAGTTTATCGTAAACTTTATTTACTATTTATCACTCATAGAAATTATTAGATGTGATTAGGGATTATATACATCTAAGTGCTATGGGCTGGACAAAACACACGATCAAGATTTTAGCATAACCAATGAAACGAGAATATATACAATGACTCAAGTTTGACTCAGATTGATCATGCATCAGTTCGTTAGTTTTTTGTTACCTATTTACTCATATTCACCCAAAGTTCTAGAACTTAAACTTATGCAGTTAGCTACTAAATTTGTTATTGCGTTCTCGTTTTAATTCCCTTATTTTTGCAATGAAAACTATTAAATTTGTGGATACGCGGTACTCTACTTATTGCTATAGGTTTCCGAGTCACATATCGGCGATGGCTAGGTTCGGCTTGTATAATAAAAATTCGTAATTGTCCTTGTTAGGAGAAGCCTAGTGTCCAAATAAAAATCCCTAGCCATCAAAGATCAGCCTGGATTTCATGTAAATCATGTGCATTAAAAATAAATGTCCACATGCTGCGTACTTCTCTTTCACGCATCTTGATTTTGTGTTAACTATATTTCTTAAGTTAAGAAGACGCATAATTTTAGGGTAAAACGGTTGAAAATAAATTCCAGGTAACATTCAAAACACCTAATACCCAACAGAATACGGCCGAGGTGTACTCATCTTAAGGTAAATGTTGCATATTGTCTTTTTACACGTGGGTTATTATTCATTTGGTTAGCGAGGTTTCTTAAGCAACCGAATACAACTCATTGTTAGAGTATTTGCACCATTTTCAGCTGTACAATACGGGATCTGTCCTTAGTGCCGGCTTTAGTTTGTGAAACATTGCACAATACACAATTTTATAATTTGAGCGTTATTGGGTTAAGGAAAATTTAAGCCACGGCTTAACTATCCTTTTAACGCATTTGTGACAATTCATGGCCACATTGTGAACTGTTGTATTAATATTTCCGTTCATCGTAAGCCCGTTTGCACGTGAGTTGTTATTCGTTTGCTTAGTCAGATTGTTTAGCGAACTGAGTAATAGGTGTTTAGATAGAGCAGTGGGTTGCTTAACTCTTTCACCAATACAACCCGGGTTCGATCCATGCTGCCGGCTTGAGTTTCTCAAACACTGCACGATACACAAATTAGTTCGGTTGTTAGGGGGTTATACAAAATTTGGTCTACTGCTTAACTAATATATATGCCTGGTAGCGCGAAAGTGCTTAGTAGCACAATAAACATGTCGGTTTCTCAGCAGGTTTTGGGCTCGGAGATTCAATTAAAATTCTCGAAACTTCCATGGAGAGTCAAAACTCAACAGAACACTATACTACCACGTACTGGGTAGACGACTGAAAAGTGTGCAAACGGTGGCACAAAAAAGTTTAGCATGTGTAAACATATTTACGTTGTGGGAGCCCAGAACGTCCGCAGCATTTTTAGATCTGGCCACGACGAACTGCTGTTTCGCTCACTTGCCAAACGCAATTATGACATCGCAGCAATGCTATCGGAACTTCATCTCACTAAATGCGGAATTCTCAACATCTGCCTTCTGGCGCAGTGTATAACATTTTGTATTCGTGAGCAGAAACTGTAGGACAATGATGTGTAAGGATTGCTGTCAAAAAAGACGTTCGAAAGGATTATGCGCTGAAAGACGTGTATGCATGATTAGCCTACGCTCAGCTTCATACCAAACCAGTCAATTTTTCCATCATTGCAGCCTACGCACTTGCCAATGGCCAAAAGAACGAATCAAAGGATCAGTTCATGGAGGATCTAAATCATGTCATGTATAGCGACCACAAGGTGACATGCTTGTAATCTGTGGGAACTTTAATGCACAAATTGGGCCAAGAACGTCTGGTGTAAAAGTCGTAGCCGCAAAGTTCACATATTCCCATAAATATCGGCTGTAGCCTTTTTGCGTTACCCAAATATCACTGACTTTTCTTTACCAACACAAATGCAGAATTCACAGAGAAGTGCGTGCACAAAGTAGACACCTTTGTACACAATAGTGTGGTGCAACGAACAACAGTTATTTACAATTAACTGTAAATAACTAATATAACCTACACATAGCTGGAACTAACTGAAACCAGTTACACCTAACTGCAAGCAATGAAAGTAACTTACACCCAAGTAGAGAAACCAAAATCAAATACAGATAACTGTACGTTGTTAAAGTTACTTACACCGTACTGTAAGTAACTAAAATTACATACATCGAACTGTAAGTTATTAACATCACTTACACATAAGTATCAGTGACTGAAATTACACATAACATTTAAGTTAACAGAAGCACGTATACATAAATCTAAGTGACAAAAATCGCTTACACATAACGTTAAGTGATTATAGTCACTTAGTCCGAACTGCTAGTGACTAATAAGTCAGTACAGATAGGTAGCAAGTACTTACAACTAGGGAAAACCAATTTTCTGGCGAATATAGCCTTATCATTATGAAATTATTTCCGAAATCTGATTCCAACTTCTTTCACATAGAACGTCCGTCTCTCTACATGACATAATAGCGCGGTGAAGGCATTGAAAACAATTCCGAATCCCAATATCTAACCGGTTCGCGGCGCTTCGAGCGTTCACGGACAACTTTATTGACTACCGGTGGAACGATATTACATCGTATGGCCACGCAGGTATCCAGGAAGCGCTTGCAAAATCGCAACGTAAAAAAACGCGTACGCTGGCTGAACACAGCTATTGGATAGGCAGTCAACTTGAGTCGTTGCCAAAAGAACGCTGTACGGCCCATACTGAAGAGAAGCCTTGAACACATTCTAAAGATTGATAAAAACATATGACTTCGGCGAGCTAGCTCACGAGGTGACTAAAGCAGCATCAGTGAATAGCCAACGGAAGCTGCATAAACTAATTAGAAATGGCACAGCTACTTCACGGTGCTACCAGTGTGTTATTCGCGATAAATCTAGCAACAGCCTCGTGTCTTAAACAGCAGTAGATGGGCGATGCCGAGAGCATTTCGACACTACTGAATCGTGAACAGCCAGAACACCATCTGAAGCATAATGACGTCGACTTCTCCGTTTTGTACAGTCAAGAATTCAGTTGTTTCATTTATCAGAAAGTGAAGTGCTAAGGGCTGTCAAAGACATCAAAAGTGGAAAAGCACCCGGTGCTGACAACATTGCTCCTAGCTGTCAGTAGAGCTAGCCACGAATGACTTTATTTGATAGTTTGCATTAATTTCAAACGCACGATGGAGCATGTAATTGATTAACGTCAATTTATGTCGACGTAGAACGAAGGAATCGTGCTGCATTAGGAGTCCCGTGAATGGTGACTTTCTGTGGAAAGATATGCAAATTGTACCATTTTTTTAAATACAAAAACCTCAAAGTGTATTTTTTGTATTTTGCTCAAATTTAACAATGAATTTTATGGTAGTATGCTGTTGGTTTAGAAAATTTCAAAACTGCTGAGGTTGCGTTGCACTCTCGAAGATTCTGAAACTGGCATTGACATATCATTTATATTGTTTCAGTTTAAAAGTTGTGGGTCATGCTTCTAGCCATTTTTGTTCAGGTTGACACAAATGCACTACCAAGGGTTGATCCTAACGGACAATCCATTCCTACGCCGTCCGTTTGTTGGTAAAAAAGATCCATTGAACATGAACTATATAGTTTTTACGCAGGCTTTAATTGCTGTTAGTAATTCAAGTGTTACGCATGAGCTTAATGATTTGTTATCTAAAGCGGTTATAATAAATTCCAACGTTTCAGATATCGGTACATTGGTAAAAAGTGATTGCACGTCAAAACTTGCTAAATGTTTCGAATGAGCTATTGCTTTCGAAAATCCGAATGTGCTACAGACTGTGCATTGATTTCTTGTTACTGGCTCAATCATTAGCGCTAAAAATCGTGCTAGCTTATGCACGGCGGAGTTAACACAAGGTAGGATTGGGCCTGAGCGGAATGTTATCTTTGTACACTTACGGGGAGCCGTACAAAATAGGAGGCCTTGATACTGAAGGCAGTAACTACTTTTCAAAAATGTTGGTTTCATTTCTAACTGTAGCGAGATATATGTTTTGGTGTTTGGATTTTTTGAAATGCGATTGATCACTGACAATGTTTTTCTTTTCGTTCAACCGTGCTTGTTTACCAGAACATCACCTTTTTCCTTTTTCTGTCGTCATCACTACGGTTCGAAGACAATTTCTCTATGCTAACAATTTATTGTTTAGAAAAGTTTAAACATGGTCTGGTTGAAGTGAAGTTTTGTTAACCGCGGTATCGACGATTCTACGTTAGCTGTTGCAAAATGCAAATTTCCTCTCATTCACGTTGGTTCTACGGTGGAGTTACCGATGGAATAACTCCTAGCTTGCATAAGCTTGCATTTCTTATTACTAGATGGCACAATATTCAGGCTTTTCACTACATGCTTATCAGTTTCCATTACACTGACATCTGAATAATTAAAAATGCAGTTAGAAATTACTAGAATTACTGTCAGGTGATGCTAGCACTTTTTATAACTGGCTGATTTTATTTCTTTTTCTGTTGAAAACTCCAAATCAATTTTGGTGGATAACCATTTCATGTATGATGATACAACGTACCAATCGATGCATTGTGCGGAGTTTTTGAGCAAGTTTGAGCAAAGCATTTATTTTTATTAGAGCTGCATCGCTTATTTTTGTAATCTCGTTCTGAAAAATATTGCTTACGAATTTAGGCCAGTACGACACGTTTCAGAATATAGCTTGATTTTTAGTTTTAACAAAATTCAGTGTTCGAGCAATTTTTCAATAAAATCTGTGTGTGCCAAGCATTTGTTTCTTTTATTTTTTCTTTCTTCTTAGTCTTTCTTTTATTGAAAATGGCTCGAACACAAAATTTTGCCAAAACTAAAAATCAATCTACATTCAGAAATGCGTCGAACTTCCCTCATTTCGTACGCAATATTTTACAAACCGAGATTACAAACATAAGCGATGTAGCTCTAATAACAATAAATGCTTTCACGACGTGAGCGATTTGTTCAAAATTTTAGTGTGGTACATCGATTGATAAGTTGTGCCGTCATAACATCAAATGGTTATCTACCAAAATTGACTTGGAGCTTCAACAGAAACTTAGAAGTAAATCCAGATGGCTACAAAAGGGGTTAGCATTATATACCAGCAGTTTTTGCAATTTTAACTGCATTTTTCATTACTCCGATATCAGTCTAACAGAAACTGCACTCTTTAGCTAGAGACCTGGAATTTGTGACGTCTAGTGATAAGATCGAGAAAACGCAAACTTATGCACGTAAGGAGTTATTCCTTCAAAAACTTTACCATAGAACCAACGTGATGGAGCTGATTTTTGCTTTTTGTAGCAGTACGATAGCATCGCCGATACTGCGATTAACAATTTCACTTCAAGCAGACCATGTTGGAACTTTTCTAAAGAACAAACTGCTAGCATGAAATGTTTGTCATCGAATCCCAACTTAGTGATTACCACCCGGATAAGAGAAAGGTGTTGTTCTGCTCAGCATGCAATATTACTTGAATCAAATGAACAACATTATCAGTGATCAATCGCATTCCAAAAGAACCAAAAATCAAAACATATATCTCGTACCGTTAGAAACAAAACCAACATTTCTAACTGTTAAGCAGATTCAAAGGCACAATATTTATCGCAGAATTTCAGCACGGAAAGTTAGTACCTTCAGTATCAAGGCCGCCTATCTTGTATGACGCCCCTAACGTACACAACATTATCGTTTCGCTCAGGCCGGATCTTATTCTATATTAACTCCGCCGTGCATAAACTTGCATAATTCTCAGTGCCAATCATAGAGCCGTTAACAAGACTTCAGTACACAGTCACTAGCTCATTAGAATTTAGGCCCAGGTAATGCTGAGAGCAATACGTAAAACATCTTAGAGCGTGTGTTCGAAGGCTGTAGTCCTCGACTTAGCCATAGTGCATGTCTCATGTAATGGTCTAAGCTTGAGCCAAGACTTAGGGTTTGTATATCAATACCGACAAGGCATGCATTACACGTTGGCCCCTCAAGGTTACCCTGGCCTGAATTTGCGCAAGAAATAGTTCGAAGCAGTCACGGAAATTGCCATTTTGCAAGTTTTGACGTGTAATCACTTTTTACCAATGTACCGATTTCTGAAACGCTGGAGTTTATTAGAGCCGCTTCATATAACACATTAACAAACTCACCAAATCCAACAGTGGAATCATTAACAGGAATCGAATCCTGTGTTAAAAATATAGATTTCATATTCAATGGAGTGCTATATTAACAAACAAAAGGAGTAGCAGTGGGTTCTTCGTTAGGACCTAACCTTGCTAATATATTTATGTGTCAGTCAGAACAAAAAGGTTAGAAGCATGCCTAACAACTTTTAAACCGGAATTCTATAAAATATCTGTAGGTGACATTTTCACAGTCTTCGACAACATTACACAAATCTCATCAGTTTTATGTTTTCTAAAATAACAACATACTAGAATGGAGTTCACTCCTGAGTTTGAACAAAATAACGAAGTACCGTTCTTTGACGTTTCGTTATCAAAAAATTAGTTTACAACTAACACGTCCATCCACGGAAAGGCCACACTCACGGGACTCCTAATGCAGCACGATTCCTTCGTTCTACGTCGATATAAATCGAGATTGCCTGCTCCAATGTGCGTTTGAAATCAGCGGAAACTATCAAATCACTCTGCGTAGAAACAAAAATTGAGGAAATTTTTTGCTTGCCCACCCTCGCCTACACCCAACCTGCGGAACCTCGTGCCCTGCTAAACCAACGGAACCTGCGTGCATGCATGCCTGAGGGTTTGTCTTAATATTGACAGTGGATTTGTTTGGATCGAAAATGGATTGTTTATAAGGTGGTATGCCATGAATTTGCGAAAACGAATTGGATAAATAGAAAGTTTAAATTTGGAAATAGCATTCGGAGAAGAAGAGATCGGATAAACGGGAAAGTTAGTGTAATTAGTAAGTTATGATTTCGAAGTGGGAATCTTGAAATAAAGTTCTTGGGAAAGGTATATAATTTGGTATAGCCAATGTGTGTGTTTGGAAACTGAGATTTTGATAATAAGGAATAAGAAAACCACAAATTTGCTAATTGGAATAGGCCTTAGAGTATTAAAGGCCAATGAATTTGGGCGATCCGGGGGGGGGGTTGGGGTTCTGGGGGGGGGGGGTTGTTTCTTTTCCAGTTATGCGCGACTAAACTTAAGTTGACCCCGCTAACCATCATAATTTGCGATTCCCGATGTGGAATCCACATCCATTATTGCGCAACAAATGGGATATTCGATTTGGTTCATTGTTAGCGCAGACTTAGATATTTACATTCGGTTTAAGACAGTTAAGTAACATTTTATGGCGTTGAAATAGGATTCGTCTCTGTTAGCGATCAAATTTAATGTAACTGTGACGTCGTAAACGGAACGTCCCTATTATTTATTAATTAGTGTTCGTAAACAAAACTCTTGTTAATTGAAATCCGACGAAATCCTGTTCGCGAACAAATCTTATATTCATGAACAAATACTAGCATTTTCTGACCGACTAGAAAATGTTCGATTACGAAATTTTTTACAAAAAAAAAAACAAAATAGGATGGTCAGCGGGGTCATTTTAAGTTTAGTTGCGCATTAGTCCTGATAGAACACAAAAACCGTATTTACGAAGCAGACCTATACGTAATAGTACAAAATTATTATTTTACGCACAGGAAGCATAGTACATGGCTATGTAAATTAGATCCAAATGACTTTTTAGTTCCCTATATTAGCTCATAAGCTTAGCTCACTGATTGATTTACGATATTAATAACCATTTCTACAGCCAATTCCTAATTTGAAAGCTTCTTATGTTATTTATTACAAGGGTGTTTGAATCATACTTTAATAATGGCATGGCATGAAAGCCAGAAATACCACGACATACCATCCATGTATACATTCTGTTGAACTATAGCTAGAACCTATTGGATTTGAAATTTGATGTATTTCGTGTATTTTTGTGTATATATAAGTAATCTCTCATTAAATAATTGTCGTTACATTTAGAGCAAAGTACACCAGGACAGATTAAACGTTTGTGATCTAATTCTTAATTTTTCTTTAATACGTACTAAGTTATTTGAAAAACCAGCAGTCGCAGCGAAGTGTCCAGAGTTAATAGGCATGGCCCAAAGAAACATTATGCATTATTTACGTTACAAAATGCCCCCTACCCATGTAGAAGTTTTGCCCGCCAATAGTCTAAGCCATCCAGTGGAATACAGGAAATAACCGGACTTTATAATAGAGCATATTGTGCATTATACATCATCAAATTAACTATAGTGTCTAAATGTACCTATTTTTTACTGAGGGTGTCATGGACGCCATACGCGAACACATTATATAAAATGTGTAACTAACAATATGGTATTGCTGCCACCATATAACTTTCTGAAAAATTTTATGGTGTAGTCTACATCATATACTACACTACCTATGTGTACTATCTTAAGATACTATCATAAACATCATGATGTTCAAGGCAACGTATAATGCATAGTAACAGAGACACCCAGGGTGGACAAAACGTTTATATGGGTTCCTTTACAACATATACGCCACGCTAAACGTCCAGTGCAATGCCAGTATTTTAAGTACTTTCATGCATTCGCCAATACACTCAAATTGTGGGAAATTATTGCATCCGATTGGCACGATGCGATAAAATTTGCCGCTGTGAGGCTGTCGTCTTTGTTTGGATTCATTTTCTGAAAATAAGTGTTTCATCATAGTATCATGGTGAAAGCAGTCAATCGAGTTTTATATGCACGTCTGTCTTAAATTTACATTTTAGTTGTGTAAATAAAGTAATATAAGCATATTTAACAACAGACTGAAATTAAACCCCCCAACTGATAACCAGTGAAATATCTTGAAGAATACCATAAATAACAAACATAACTTAGTTAGCGCTACCAGTATTACTATTCTTTGTATCGTCGGATTTTACCTTATGTAAATGACAAACATAAATTCAACTGTGTTTCTTTAAAGATTAGGCCAAACATGGAGATATGAAGTTAACATTTTTGCAATAGAGCAAAGTTTAGATTTTAGAAACATTAATTTAAAATTGTCTCTTTATGTTTTTTGAAGTTCTATTTATGAAATTTAAAAGTTGAAAATGAGCTAAATGGTTTAAATTATTTAACCAATCTTTATGTTATTAGATTGTTTGACAAAAATTGTGACAACTAATTGCTGAAACGGATTGATGAATATGGCAGGTTTTTCGCAACTCAATGCGTTTTTTACGTTGTTTTTACCGTGCTTTAATGCATCATTTACCGTAAGATGTGTGCGGCAGGGCTTGATTTTGTCACAGTTTTGCGCGGCTTTAAAGCAAGCTTGGCTAGCCGCAATTAGTCAGTGTGACATTTTTTGGGCCGAGCCAGACCCTACAAATATATTAGCTAATTGCTAAACGAGGTCGATAAATTGTCACAAGGGCTGGAATCGGTTCTAAAAGCCATAAACATATGATGACAATGCAAAATCACGAAAACGTGGAATTTAGTGATACATATGGTCATATATTGTAAAACATCCTTCCAGTTGCAATAGTACAATTTTCATGTGTGAAAGAGTCTGTTTTACATAGCTAATAAGTCGGCTTGTAAAAGGCGCATAAACAAAAAGTTTGAAAATAGCGATATTAACGTATTTATTTTACCTACATTTATGCGTGTCACTTTAATTACTACTGCTAATCTTGCCTTTTCTGGACCTAGATATTTTTGAATGAGTAAAATATCGCTTTCAACAGCCTTGAAAACTTTATAAATAGATTTTATAAAGCATAGCATTATATGTATTACAGAAAATAAATCATGCATGGTTCAGCCTGTGCTAGTTATAAAGTACCCAGATATGTATGAAACAATCAAAACAATCTAGGAAACCTTCGAAAACGGCAGAGGTAACAAATTACATTCATTGAAAACCCCGGAATGCTGTGTGGTTCGAATGGAGGGAACCACGAGGATACAGCATGTGCCATTCCACAACGGTACACCGATGAGCATTTCATCATTTTGGTAAACCTTTGTAATATCATAGTTAGCTAATTACAGTACACGACGACCTGAAGCAGCATAACGATTCACAACGTACGCTGTGATAGTATATGTCGCCTTATGCAGTGGTTAAAGTGATCGGTAGCTATTTTTTATACATTTATTGGAAAGGCAAACGTACGTTAAACATTTGGTTGCTGTAATCATGTACAGCTGCTGTTCCTATCTTCCGAGTGCTATCTAGATAGTTTGGATGGTCATCGCAAAATGCGGGTCCGATTTCGTACATTGCAGTCATCACGTGGTGTATGTCGCACCGTCGTAAACTTCCTAATCCCTGTTGGTCATACAGATTGAATATCCAGTTGAGCTTTTGACTATTAGAACCATGATTCATTATCGATAAAGTATCAATCAGATCCTACAAAAAAGAATGATACAATGTGTTTTTTTACATTTCAGAAAACAATTAGGTCATGGTTTGGCATTATAAAAATTGATGCTTAAATTGATTGCTTATTCAAATACTGCTCAATTTCTAAATGCAAAAAATCAATCAAAAAGTACATCCAGAAACATGCTACCATTAAACTTCTCAGCTGGATTATCATTGCAGCATTCAACCAACGAAAGTTAGTGTTCTCTGAGCAATATTTGTTCAACAACAGTCCAGCGCAACATTTCGTTTGGGACAAATAATCTAGGTGGCTCATATGTTAGCTGCAATAGGTCTGACTAAGCCATTTTAAACAACTGTATCTGAATAGTACGACTGGACTATATTTCAGGTGAACTAGTTCAATCAGACTCATTTCATATATAATTAGATAGAATCAACTGATCGCATTCTATCGCAAATGGTACATAACACTTTGCACTTTTAGACGCGATAGATTGCCACATTTAGCTCAAGTTTCTGCACTACTGCATGAGCTTCTCACATAGGTTAGCCATGGTTATCACGGCGAGAAATATTTCTCGCCAATACAGTTCATTTATGCTTGATATTGTTCTGCTACTACATGAACGTTGCGTTTTGGATCATTTGCTCTCTACTATATATATATATCTATATATATATATCTATATATATCATCTATATATATATCATCTGTATATATATCATCTATATCTATCTATATATATATATATATCTATCTATATATATCTATATATATGTATATATATATATTATCCTTAACTTTGCCACGTCCACAATGAAAGTTTCATGCCTATAATGAACGCATTGATTATTTTGTTGTTTATTTATTGTGTACAATGTAACTGTAGGAATTTGTTTTAAATGGTCGGCTTTTTCAACGGTCGACGTTTCGGCTGTAGTAGGCTGAAAATTGTTATATTATCTGCTAAGTCAAGAATAAAAGCCAGTAGGTATTGGCAAAAGTTTGCCTACTACGGCTTTCCTCTAACATGTTTGCCAGTAAAATATGTAAACGAAAACACAATGAGGTCATGAGCAATACCTTTGAGTTGTTCTTAAAAAATTCTAATGATAATTTAATTCATGAAACAAATAGTCTAATAGCAGATGAAAAAGGTTGTTGAAACTGGTGGTGGAACTACGACGCTCGGGGGTGCGCTACCACCTAGTTGAGGGTGGTTCGGGGTTGGCGAAGACCCATCGCTATGTATAATATATGCATTATATATAGTAATTTTAGTATACACATATGTATATACGTTCATATATGTAGATATATTTTTACACAATATACGTGCATTAGGTATTGTATGTGCTGTGATGGCTCATCGTAGTTGATATCATCAGGACTTGGCACCAAATCCTACAAATACATAAAAATATATATTATAGATTATATGATATATGTGTATAAACTTATGCGACATTGAATATAGTATTGATATATGCTTGGTATATAAATTATACTATATGTATAACATATAAATTATATTCAATAATATGCGCATAGTGTATATTTAATATACAATATGTACGAAACATGAGTCGCAAGTTCAGTGTAAGTTCGGTACATCTTGGTCTTGCAGGAAAATATAAACGAAGATTGGTACTTATGTATCATTTACCTTAAGATGTGTGCAGCAGGGCCGGATTTTGTCTCAGGCTGCCTAAAGCCATGTTTGGTTAGCCACGATCAGCCAGTGTGACATTTTTTGGGCCAAGCCAGCCCTACAAATTTATTTAGCTAATAGTAAATCGAGGCTGATAAATTGTCACAAGGCCCGGAGTCGGCTGTAAAAGCTAGAAATATATGTCGACAATGGAAAATCGCGAAAAAAATGGAATTGGTGATATATATGATTATATATTCGTAAAATGTACTTTCAACTTCAATAGCATAATTTTCATGTGTGAAAGAGCGTGTTTTACATGGCTACTAACTTGGCTTGGAAATGGCGCTTAAATAAAAAATTTTGAAAATAGCGTTATTTACGTATTTACTTTACCTGAATTTATGCGTCTTACTTTAATTACTACTAATGTTGCCTTTTCTGGGCCTAGAACTAAATACTTTCCCTGTAATACAATCTGCAAAACTGAATGTAACTAATATTTTTTTCAGTAGTCCGTGCTGGCTATCAAAACCTGCGACGTAGCTGCTCCCGGCTCGTAAAAACATACTAGTATAGCTTAGCTATTTATTTGTCCGTCTGACGGTAATGAGCGTGCTGTACCGCCTATAGCGGGGGACGCAGTCACCGTCAGACGGATGGCTCTGAAGGGGGTCGACGGCGGCCCCTTCCGGCGGTGGTGCTGGTGCTGTACCGTCTTCGGCGGGGTGGACTGACCCACTGCCGGGCGGGGTCGTCGTCGATGCTGAACTCAGGGCCAAATGCAAAGATTTTTCAGTAAAAAAACAGCAAACTGAGCAACACACAGGCTTTAAGGAAGTGACCTACAAATGTAGGAAAGACAGCGGAAGAAAACACTCTCATATGAGTGGAGCGCAAAAGCGCCAAAGTAGAGCCCAAAAGGCTGTAAGTGACTTCCCCCGATTGAACCGCAGCAACCCGGGCCATCGGGGGAGAGACAGAAGAGAAACAGGGATCCCACTGGTGACACCCCTGTGGAGAAGCGCAGTAAGGGCGTCAGCTACAGCAAAGCTGCACATGGTGCTATGAACCTTTTCATTAGAGAATCGGGGATACGTCCAAGAGGCTTACAGAAGATAATTCTGTGGATATTAGAGACGAGATACTTACGGTTATGCAAAGCCATAAAGATCGAAGTAGGCTCGAATTTGAAGAGAGTGGGTACACCGTTGAAGGCTATTTGGTCGTCAGCTGTCTGAACCAGCTCACAACAGATTGGCTAAGAGAGCAAACAAGGAAATTGTCAGTCGAGGGTTTGGGCCCACCGGAAGCCCTCTCCGAGAAGGAGATGAATATGATCCCTGTCTATTGCTACGTACCCAATAGACGAAAAAAGGCTCCAGAGACACAAATAGTGATTGAAGAGATGATATCCAGAAATCCCTCTGTGAATGTCAGCAGTTGGCGATACAGATACAGGGTCCTGAGACCGAATGGCGTTCAGTTAGCCTTCAGGATCCCTAACAGTTCATTAGAAGCCCTTATCAGATTAGATATTAGTCCGTTCAACGAGTAAAAAAGTTGGAAGAAGGCTTTTGGTGATAATGGGGGACCAGAGGAGTTGGGGGAGGAACAGGCTCGAGTTATTTCGAGCTATAAGGAGGTGGAGTCAAATAGCTACTTCTTATGCTAGAAAGAAAAACAAACATAAACATCTACCAGGAATATTTTCTAATCATTCAACTAATGAGAATTAGACAGATAAACTTGCAACACTGCAAAGCCGCTACAGTAGAATTAAGCAAAATTGGGGTAAACCACTTCAGCTGGGCAGCGCCTGAGGCTAAGCTGCCTTATCATTCAAGAGCCATATTTGGTTAGACAGAC
>JASANE010020899.1:0-28773 GCA_030248225.1 Trileptium ribeirensis | reverse complement strand
AAATTTTTTATACTTTGGCGTTCGCGAACAAGTTTTATTTAAGAATATATTTACGTTTGCGTTCGCGAACAAGATTTATTTAAGACTATGCGTTTGTGTTCGCGAACAAATTATATTTGTTTGCGTTCGCGAATAAGTTTAAGAATTGTTGATTTCAAATGTTCTTGAACAACACATTTGTAATAGTTTCCATCGCAGAGTTATTGCACCTCCTGTGTAGAGCGATGCCTCGCTGTAACACCGTTCCCGAACAAAACGCACGAATTTAAAACGAATCAAATTATGTTCTCAACAATTTAGATTTAATTACCGTATTTGCGAACCAAAAATTATCCATTTTATATCGCGTTACTGCTGTTCTTAAATGGTTTTTACTGCATATGCAATCACGAAAAAGCGTTATGTTACAAAAAATATGGCAATTTTAAAAATAGGATGGTAGGCGGGGTCATTTTATGTTTGGTCGCGCATAATAAGATATAAAGAACGGAACTCATAAATTTTAAGGTCAAAATTTAGGTAAACATTGCAAAAAATTTTGAAGCTTGATGATAAGGAACATATTTCCTTTCGAAATTGCAATCAAGTTTTCGTCAAACTTGAACTTGAGAACGCGGCCTTAGATTAAATTTCATGAGTGGTGGTACTTCGGGGTTGTTTTACAGCCGCAAAATCATTTATTTAAAAAAAATATAGACAATATAAAAAGTTCAAACTTGTATTAACGTATTACTTTAGCCAATAAGGGACAAAGAAGGTAACTCATAAATTTTTAGCTCCAACTTTAGCTAAACAATGCAAAAATTTTTGAAGCTGTGTGATAAGGAACACATTTTCTTTCGAAATCGCATTCAAGTTTTCGTCAAACTTGAACTTGTGTACGTCGCTTTGGATTAAATTACATACTAGGTAATGACACTTCGTGATTTTTTAATGCCGCGAAACCGGATTCAATTACTTTTAACATCGTTCTTATGCAAAATTTAAAGTTAAGAACGAACTAAATAATGTCGAATATTTGTTATATTAATGTTTAGTGTTTACGTTATGAACGATCTGTGACGAAATATTTGTCCGTGCAACTCGTCAAAGCTATAGTGTACTAGATACCAATCAATATAACACATTATCTAAGACAATGTTTCTTTTTTGTGTTCCAATACAGTGTTTGTTTTTCATGAACACCGCAAGTGAATTTCATAACTAGATGCTACACTGTGACCATTGGGTTGAAAAACGCAGTTTATTACGAAAAATATAAAATAATATAATATTAAAAGTTCAAACTTGTATTAACATATTACTTTAGCCAATCAGGGACAAAGAACATGAGTCATAAATTTGTAGCACCCAATTTAGTTAAACATTGCAAAAGATTTTGAAGCTTTATGATAAGAAACATATTTCCTTTCGAAATTGCAATGACGTTTTCGTCAAACTTGAACTTGTGAACGCGGCTTTAGATTAAATTTCATATTATGTGGTGGCACTTCGAGGTTTTATACGGTCGCGAAATCGTTTATTTGGAGACAAAATATAGATAATATAAAAAGTTCAAGCTTCTATTAATATATTAATTTAGCCAATAAAGGACAAAGAACGTAACTCCATAAATTTTTAGCTCAAACTCAAACTTTAGCTAAACACTGCAAAAAATTTTGAAGCTTCGTGATAAGGAACATATTTCCTTTCAAAATTGCAATCAAGTTTTCATCAAATTTTAACCTAGTCTTCTCTATAACTCCAATATCTAGTCTTCCGCTGTTTCATCTTGCGGTAATGCATTTTATAACCATTTCTGCGAGCAGAACAACACTACTTAGCATCAAGATAACACTAATTATAATGAAAACATGTTTCAGTTGATGTGAAAAACTTTTGCTATTGGGACGATGATTATTGTTCGTACTTGGGTTGCATGATTGTTTCTGGGAACTTATTATTTGCAATTTTTGATGTGCAAGATCGCTGCCGAATGCGGTTAATAATCGTCGTTGTAATTCTGGTAATAAATCTTTACGATAAATTAGTGAAACCAGCGATGCCTTAAATTAATCTTTGTCTTAGACAGCTTGTGGGTTTTCATCCTAAAACATATAAATTTCGAGAAAGGTGATGTCACAGTGAATCACTGTAGTTACCAATATAAAAATATAACTAAAAAAGTTCTATCAAAAATTTCATAAAATGTAATTTCATAAAAAATTGTTATATATTATTTCATGCAAAATCATAATAGCATTTTCGATTTATCTTTTTCACTAGTTATATATTTAGTTATATTACAGAGAATTTCCGATGAGTCCTCAGTGATGCGCGCCCCAGTGTTTCCCGGTTTTTAAAAACTTAACACTTGGTAGGGATCACACTCTTGATTTTTCCTATTTTGATGTTATTAACCATTCCCCACAATGCTCCACACACTTGTAATTGCAAAAGTGCGACGCGGTGAACTAAATTTGTCGAGTTTGTCTTGGGTATAGCTAAAAGATAGCAGTGGCTATAGTACAAAACTTGTACACTAGAGATCTAGGTTAAATCCGCCGCTATAGTAATATTTTGTTCAACTTTATACATAATGCTCATTAATGCATGAGTAAACTTAAGCTGCGTCACCTACCATCCTCTTATAAAACTATGTACAAAACTCTGGTATAAAACAAAACAGTCATTGCAACATCTTCCAAATACAAAACATTTCGTTCACGAACGCAGAGCGACGGAATATAAAATGGGGCAGTTCTGTTCGCTAACAGAATGCACCTATTTATTGTTATATCACGATTTTGTTTCATAGCGCACACTCGTTCACAGCAGAAGAAGAAGAACTTCTATTTAGCATTTTTTCGTTGCGCTAAAACGTTATTTCTTCATACGTGTAGTTCTCGAATATAACATGTAGTTTTTTTGTTTTCAAAACACTAAACGGCTGTATTTTAGTTCAATAACAAAATATTAATTTTTAAGTACAAACAAAAAACGGTGACTAACCGGTTAGCTGATGTTATTCGTCTAATCCTGGATAAAGAATGAATTTTTGTTTATTAACGTTTTAGGCGCGTTGCCCAAATTGCCTATTTTGTGCTCTTTTGTAATTTCACAAATGGTTCGCACACCCGGCAAGCAATTGCCAATCCCTATTGACAGACGGGATAGTAGGCGGCACACTTTAGTTTTCTCATACATAATTCATGCGGCAAAGGGTTAATTCAAATTTATACTCTCGCTAGTTCCAATCCGTCGCTGGGGCAAAAAACCTGTTCAACGTTACCGAAATGCCCATTATTTCATGCGGAAAAGGCTTAATGCAGAGCTTATTTATATATTATCGAAATTGCGTGTGCGCGTATATATGTATTGTGTAAAGCGTTCCAGAAGTTGTCTCAATCATCTTCCGGAGACGACAGCTATGCTTATCGACTCAAAAGAAATAAAATTTTTCAGGGTGTTATTTATTCAATCATTTAAGATGGCTATTATCTTAGAATAAACTTAAAATTAAAAAAAATGCGATTTGGATTTATAATTTTATGTTTATTATCAAATGTTACAAAAAATCCATTAGTAATACAATTCATAGCTAACAAGTGTTATCCAAAAAACATTGACAATAGCCATCTATAAGTTGAAATAAAAAATATACAGTGCTCACTATCCGAACGAACCGTGCCAATAATGAGCTCAGTTCAGCATGTATAGTGCCTGAATGCTTCTGTCTTGTTTTTTAATTATAAACGTGGATGCATCTAAGTTTATGTTACGTGATAGAAATTGAATTTGACGAGTTGCATTATTTGCTATTTTTGTGAAATTTTATATCATCACATGTGACAAGAAAGAAATGTACCAATAAATAATATCGGTCCTCTAATGCCAAAGTCATATTAGATAAATGCAGAATAAAATGTTGTTAATGCTATGCCTCATTTCGCAGGTTGTCATCGAACCGCACCGCCCAAATATTGCTTGAATAAATAAAGATAGTAAATTTAGTGCCGGTAAGGGTATTGAAATGTTTTCGTGCATTATGTATGAAAAATAAAATCTAGCTAAAACATAAAAAATGTTTTCGTGCATTATGTATGAAAAATAAAAATCTAGCTAAAGCATAAAAAATGTTTTCGTGCATTATGTATGAAAAATAAAAATCTAGCTAAAGCATAAAAAATGTTTTCGTGCATTATGTATGAAAAATAAAAATCTAGCTAAAGCATAAAAAATGTTTCCGTGCATTATGTATGAAAAATAAAAATCTAGCTAAAGCATAAAAAATGTTTTCGTGCATTATGTATGAAAAATAAAAATCTAGCTAAAGCATAAAAATGTTTTCGTGCATTATGTATGAAAAATAAAAATGTTTATAGAACTTAGCAAACTTAGCAACTTTAGCAAATGAGCCATAACGTATACATAGTATAAAATATATCTTTTAACTAGTGTCATCGTTAGCTTGCTGAATGAGATGTACTTGTAGCGTGATACGCCACTGTATCCCATCACTGGTACGAGAATGAGTCGATATTGAACAATATTGCTCTGTTGAATCAAATTTTTATTCATATCGGATTTGATGTAGTGTGAACACCCTATATATAATACACGTGCAAGTCGGATCGAGTCGGGTCGGATAGTGCTCAATGTGAACTCATTTTTCTTACAAAATTGGAGATATTTCATGAACGTAGAAATTGATAGCTGCACATTAAATAAGTTATGGCAACCTGATATAAATAATGTTATGTTCAGGCATTTTTTATCAAAGGATCAAAAATTGGGCATAGCCCAGTTATTTATTTAATAGTCAGACAGCACGAAAATTGCAAAATGCTGTACTAGGATCCACTAAAGAAAATCAAGAGTCAGGTTTTTTGGAAATTTTCTACAGTTAAACCAACTTTTGCATATGAATACTGACGAGTGCGATTGATATAGTGAAATTTTGAAATGCTGTTAAAATTAAGGCTAATTTGGTGTCAATTTAGTTAAGGTGTGCTCACGCGTTCAGATTTTATAACTTAAAATCAAAGCTCTAAATTTGATCAAAATTTAATTGCACCTTGTAATGGAAACACCTATGAAATGTCAGAGCTTCAAAATTGATATGAACATTATTAATATTTTGTTGTTTGTTTCAAAAAATTTCAATATTTGTTCTATTGCTTTGTTTTCCAAAGTTTGAAAAGTGTTAACATGTTTAAAAATGATAAAAATTTGTGCAATGATCAACATTTGTGCCTATTTTGTTAAGATTTTTTGCTATAAATTTTGGGCTGAAAATTTGAAAGTGGAACCACGCATTAAATCCTCTAAGTTTGATCGTAGTATTGCTTTGGTTGACAGTAAAAAGCAAGTTGTAAGCTACCACATACTAATAAATATACTCGTACGCAATATGTATATTTTTGGTAGTACAGACTATCAAATCATGCTCTTTTTAATTTGCATTTCATCAATTTACATCTAAATATCCTACAATTTCTGTGGCATTTTTTATTAAAAGTAACACAGTTTCTGTAGCAGCATTTTCAATCATTTTGCCACAATCTGCAGTGACTGCGTACATCGCTCTGTGAACGATACATGAAATATCCTTAAAAATAACAGCTTAATGCGGGGAATTTGAGAGCAAGCTGACTTAATCTTGTGGTTTAGTATGGGGTCATATAGTGGCCTAAGCTTAAACTAAGGCTCAGCCTTTCGCTTAGTATACCGAGGACGGTATAGCCTGCATATAACTTACGCCCCACAGATTGACTTGGGCCTTAACGTTTATAAGTCTATTGTTTTATTTTCTTTAACCAAACACACAGTGGTAGATGAAATCCAGTTAATATATTCGATAATCAACCTGAAAATATCAAAATCTGAACCTTAATTAGCTTTTAAGCCAATGCAGTATATATAATTTGGCCCGTGTCTCTTTTAATGACCGGTACTTATATCATTGGTGTCGATGGTGGTGGGGGTTGTCGATGGTGGTAGGGTAGGCACCACTCAAGCCATATTTACTTCCCGCCGCCGCACGTCGAAGGCCCGCGAGACATTTTAACAAAAACTAGAAAAAATTGGGATAAAATCGCCAAAGACTGGGGTAGAATTGGAAATGGCAAAAATCTACTCCCTTGAGGACCTTCCCCACCCACCCGACGACCTCTACCCCTCCACAGGTTACCCTGTAAGCGCACGGGTCTTCGACACCTATGAGTTATGAATTATATCTTTAAAAAACAGAACAGCTTTTAATGGGGGTTCGGGTGAGCAGCGTCCGACTTGGGTTTAAGCTTAGTGTACGTGTTATATAATATACTAAGCTTATACTAAACCTAAGGCTTAAACTTAGTATATCGACAACGGCTTGGCTTACATTTTACTTCTACCCATAAAAGTTACTTTGGCCTAGTATGCAGTAATAGAGTTCAACGCTTATTTATCACACGGCAAAACTGTTTGTCAAGCAAAACCGTTGAAACATCATGCTTCCTTTATGCTTCCTTTTTTGCATTGCCATGTGTCAAAATGTTGCGTAGAGATCCAGACCGAAGACAGCGCGTAGCTGAGAAGTATTTGCTCGCACGAGGACTAAACATCTAAGTTTAGGATTATTCTATATATTTCAGTGCACCCCGATAAATTTATGGCAGATTTCCACACAGATTTTCAATGCCTTTCAATAATAACAATTTCTTAACCAGCTGCAATAGTTCAATAAATTATGGTTTAATTCACAGCTATCCTCGTTAACTTCAAAATCATGACAACCGATAGTGCGTTGCAATGACAGTCTCCTTTCGTAATCTGCTCTATATGAATGTATGAAGTATGTGATAAAACATTTAAATAATAATACAAACTTCAGTCCAAAAAATAAAAAATATTTGACGAGATTCGACCGAATGCCCAATCAAATCGTGTAATGCTGATTATTTCGGCAAAACAAACATCTTTGCCGCCAGTTAACGAACCGCAATCTACCAACGGACTTTGAAATGATATCGCAAATATTGACTATTTTAGCATGTGCCGTGATATGCATTGGTGTCAGTTGACAACTATGCAAAAGAAATTAACGATTATATCAAACATAATTATTGTTATGAGCACAGTACCATTAGTAATACGAGTACGGTATGGCCGAGTTGGAGTAATTCTTCCTAAACATGAATACTTGGGACGCGTAAAAGCGACACTGTACTGTATCTGCTGTTGAATACTGATCATGCTTTTGTACGGATCATATATTATTTATGCGTAAGTCCACTTTAGTTGTGTATACCAAGATTGTTCTTTGTCAGGTCTAGAACTAATTCGTGCAAAAATTCGCATTCATATTTCTGTCATCGAAAGTCGCGTATAAAGTGAACTCGAAGTGTGATATGCGATCAAAATCTCCGTACAAGCATATTTCTTCATCACGTGTGTTCGTGTTAATCAAATGATACGGTGAATGGGATGCCTATGTTCGAGATTTATGTGTGTTTATATATATATCAAAAATGTGAGGAGCTTGAATCGCGTTTTTAATTGTACACTATAGTAAATTGCGATGTTAAATCGGGAAATAGTGACCACGAAAAACGCCTAAGTGTGCTGTGTCGAAAAAAGGTCCACGTACATAAGGTAATCCTGACTTATGCGTGTACATCTTTCAAGATCGTGAACCGACTTCAAAAAACAAAACCCAGCCCTCTCTAGAAGCCAACTGACGCATTATATTTGTCAAAAAATTCGAGCAAAATTTTACTGCCAAATGGAAGATTCACGGATAAGGTAACTGTGGCGTTGGAAGAAGGAACACGACATCGAGCAGAATTGAAACATAGAGAATAGTATAGTTTTAGTAAATGCAGAGCGAACGAAAACATCGTGCTTGTGCTTATTCCTCAACTCTATCGAATAGCCACTACTGGATTTGACACTTTTTGAACTTTGCAAAGGCATTAAATGGACAGAATTGTGGCGAAATAGTGTCGGTTGAACATTCGAGTGGTTTCACATATCGTTTCTTCGGATAATTTTAGAGTGACGCGTTTGTGGCAAGATAATGGTTCCTTCTCAATCCAGTACAGCTGGTCGGCCATAGAAAATCTGCCCCACATGGATGGATCAGAAGAAGTGTTCTGAATGTTAGGCACTTCATCTAAGGCAAACACTTGGGGTCAGGCCCGTCATTTAGACGGCGGGTCAAATTCGACATGCGTTTAAGAATCAGGGTCAACATAATCGTTCTGTTCTTCAGAAGGTCCAGGCTTAGAAAGAAAGTGAGTCATTCGAGAACTTTTTAGACAGCTTGGGCGAACTTCATCTCATTTTCTGAATTACTCGTACGTTTATCTGCGCCAGAAAGATATTTTGCAAATTTGCTAGGCATTTTTGAAATTAATAGCCACTTTTAGATATTAGTCATTCTTATGAGCATCCAAGTCTCTAAAAAGGGATCGTATAGGGATAAAAGGGATAAATTATACAATAAGACATTAAAGCTAGAGCATTACGACCTTAAAGCAAAACAATTGGATTTATAGTAAGTTAAGCTGATGACGATCAGTACAAAATATAATCTGGTTTTTATAATTCATGAACGATTTCTACTTGGTTTTGAAAAAAACTTGTGGAGATAGATCATTAACCACTATTGCAAAATCTTCCCGAACGACAACCCGGAAGGCATCTAAGCAGCTGCATACCGTGCGAACTGGTAAATCCCAGTCAGCGTTTACATACATACTTTTGGTGCCTGCTGTAAACCACTGGAAGGTACGGTGTAGACTATTGACAGACAAAAGTTACACAGACTGTGATCTTTATAACGTAAAAGCCTCGTATACTTTTTCGGAAATATAAACGAATCCTAATTGAAAGCTAACAAATATTACCGCACCATAATTAGCTTATTTGAATTAACCGAAGTCTGGACAACAATGTATCGAATCGCAATTTCTATTTGTTTATTCGTAAACAATGGATGTGTATTCCACATCGGGTATTACAAAATAGTATGGTTGGTGGAGTCATTTTCAGTTTACTTGCGCATAAAGAAGAACGAACTGCGTTCAAAAATTAATACAAGTTTTAGAGCAACGAGCTGTTTCTAATAAAAAGCTACGGGGCAAAGTTTCTGGAAACTCTACTTAACACGAACTTGGCGAAAATTAACAAAAATTGGTGTCTGCGTAAAAAGTACTAAGGGAAGCTTTATGCAAGTTTTAAAATCGGTCAGAAAACATCAAAATTTTTTAACGCTCAACGTATAGTACACATGCATCTGCATCACATTTCGAACTAGCATTAGTAAGATAGATATCGTAAACCTAAGCGAAATGACATTATAGCGCTAAAACAGTTTCAAAGCTGTAAGCATCCAGACAGCAATCATTTATCCAACTTGGACCATAATATTAAGGTTAGAATGTTTTTATGCGATGCAACCACCATTTGTATGGCATAAAAACACATTTTCATACATAAACATTCCTGGTGCAGATAACGATGAAGCTTGAGAAATAAATACTCACAATTTGAGTTTCACAGGTAATGGTACTGTTGTCACACGCAACGTGACTGCAGCCGAACGCCTGCAATGGTCAATAGATGAATATAGGGACTGCTGTGCGGGCTTTACTCCAACAGTTTCACCCCTTAAGCCACATTTTAATCCCCTACGCTGAACATTTACGGCCTCTTGGTCCCGCCATCAATTTGAAAAATTTAGTAATTTTGAGCACATAATTATGCAATTAAATTTTTGCAAATTATGAACAATTTCTCCATTTGCCAAAATCTATCCTAACGATGCCCCATCACCCTCTCCCCGCCACGCCGGAATCATCAACTACCTCTAAGTCGACGGTCCTTCGCCACGTATGCCGTGCCATTGTTCTAGGTTCTTATAGTAAAACAGTATATAGTAAAACATTAAAAAACAACGTTACTTTGCATATTCCACATAAGCTAATTGTAACTAGTGATTTATTTACAGTTTCATTCATTGAAAACCAATATTTGTTACAAAATATACCTAGATTTGTTAACCAAACGACCACAGCGCGAGATACAGTTTGCAAATTTTTATAAACGAGACGAAACATTTATTTCTTTCTGATTTTGCATATTTTATACGCAGTGTCAGGCACACTCTGGACAACACGGTGGCTTAGACATCTCCATATTTTTTTTAATTTTTTCGTGGGTAGTACGCTAGAACTATTGCTAGTTGCGGACGTTGTCAAGGATACCGTGTTTTCTTCGCAGTTTTATTGACTGTGTGTGGCATAAACTTTTCAAAATGCATATGGTCTAAATGCAAATATCAGGATTTAAATATTATTAAAAATTGAAAATTATGTAGCACAAGTGACTACCGTCATTATCTGTAGACTGCGTCGGTTACCGTTGATTCGCGTGAAACTGATAGCTAAGGTATGCACGATACCGTAAACAAAATTACAGTAGCTAGAGTGTGTTGTATACCTCAGAAAGTGTATTACGGTATGGGTGCGACCCTGACAATCTATACGGTAGGGTCACGCCTATAGGGGGACAAAAGTTCCAAACAGCGTGGACATTATAACGTGAACGTCGCATTAATATTGAGAACAATGTACCATTACAACTCGTGAATGACCCATAGATGTCGGATATCGTGCATCGCGACCAAGGATGGCATGTTGGTAAAAGTCTATCTTTGATTTCAAAGCACTATAACATGGATGTTGAAGATTTTAAAGCTGTAACATAGAAAGAATAGCACAATAAGCCAGCACAGCTTTGCAATGAAAATGTGTATTTTGTAAATCTTTGAGTGACATTACAACTAAACGTGTGGAGATGTAAGAACACACCAAATGCCTTGCAAAGACTACTGAGAAACGGTCGAAAAATTAGTTACCTAGGCGTAAGAATACAATGGTAATTATATATAATGTCGGTAGGTTTACTTCAAAACCGTCAAGTAGCTAGCTTATATGGTTAGACACAGCGGAAGACAACACAGTTTTTTTACATTACAATACATTTTTTTAAAATTAAATCCGTTACGTCAACATTACACGGACGTTTGCAAATAATCGCCGGTTATATCGACAGAGGCAGATAATATAGGTGAAATTATTCTCGGATATAAACTTTGCGTGCATTAACGTTGCTACGATAACCATTAATAACATCGGTTTCGAAACAATCTGTGATGAGATTTGAGGATATTGCAGTCAAGCAATTGTTATAACATAATAACAACTAGATTTTATTGTAAGTGTACGACATATTGATGCTTAACTAGTCTTCAAAATATATGCCCATGGGGCCGCTTTATGTCACATTGTGAAATGTGGGCCTTTCCAAAGACGCAAAACAAAACACAGTTTGACATAAAACACAGCGCCCCCTAAAAATGAAGTGTATAGTTTACCTAGCCCAGTACGTTCGTACTGGCAAGGGTAGGTCTTTGTGTTATATTTTAACAGCCAGCGTTGGACTTTATAACATGATTACTTGGTACTAGCTTCTATGATGCTAAGTCAATATTAAATGAGTGTAGCACTAAGGACAGGTTTCTGTATTTGTTATGTTTTCCAAATATTGAATGCGGATTTTATATAACATTATTCTGATCCAAGTTAATGAATGTTTGTTGTCTGGATGTTTAAAATTTTAAACTGCTTTAGCATTATAGTGTCGTTTCGCTTAACCGCTTTGCTATATCTATCTTACCAGTGCTACTTCGAAATGTGATGCGGATGTATGTCTTCTATACGTTGAACGCTTAAAAAGTTTGAAGTTTGCCGATCGATTTTAGAACCTGCATAAAGCTTCCCTTAATAATTTTTACGCAGATCAGCAATTTATTTATCCGCACAAACACCAATTTGCTGTTAATTTTCGCCAAGTTCGTGTTTAGTAAAGTTTCCAGAAACTTGCCCCGCAGCTTTTTATTATAAACAGTTTGTTGCTCTAAAACTTGTATTAATTCTTGAACGCAGTTCGTTCTTCTTTATGCGCAAGTAAACTGAAAATGACACCACCAACATTACTATTTTGTAATACCCGATGTGGAATACACATCCATTGTTTACGAATAAACAAATAGAAAATGCGATTCGATTCATTGTTGTCCAGATCTAGGTTAATTCAAATAAGGTAATAATGGTCCGGTGATATTTGTTAGCTTAGGTATTCAAATAAGGCAATAATAGTCCGGTGATATTTGTTAGCTTAGGTATTCAAATAAGGTAATAATGGTCCGGTGATATTTGTTAGCTTAGGTATTCAAATAAGGCAATAATGGTCCGGTGATATTTGTTAGCTTAGGTATTCAAATAAGGTAATAATGGTCCGGTGATATTTGTTAGCTTAGGTATTCAAATAAGGCAATAATGGTCCGGTGATATTTGTTAGCTTAGGTATTCAAATAAGGTAATAATGGTCCGGTGATATTTGTTAGCTTAGGTATTCAAATAAGGTAATAATGGTCCGGGGTATAGCAAATAAGGTAATAATGGTCCGGTGATATTTGTTAGCGTTTATGTTCTCGAACAAGTATATGAGTCCACCCTGGGTGTCTCAGCCACTATCCGTTATATGGTGTCTTGGACACCATGGTGTTTCCAATGTTATTTTAAGATAGTATACATATGTACTGTAGTATTGTGAAAGGTATGGTGTAGATTACACCATAAAATTTTTGAAAACGCTATATGGTGTCTTCTACCCCACGCTATTATTTACACACATTATATAATATGTTTATGAATGGTGTCCTTGACAACATCGGTAAAAACAAAAGGCAGCTTTAAGACACTATATTTTACTTGGTGGTGTCTTATACACCATCTGTTCTATTACATAGTACAGGCGTATATTATATACCATTGGATGGTATAATCTAGACTATAGGGGACAAAACTTTCACATGAAGGCTCCTTTATAACGTAAATACTGCATTATGCCCCCTGGAACATTAGCTCTGTCTAACGTGGAAGGATGCCAAGACTGGTCAAACTGCTCGATGGTGCTGGCTCGCCATAACATTTCTGCTGAGCATGGGAAATCGATTACAGATATGCAGCTCAAAAGTGCAGGTGACAAGATCTACAAGTCCATTACTGATCAGATAGTAGCAGAATCGAAGAACTGCGCAGGGTTGCGAGCTTGTCAAACTTTTGGCTAAACGTGGTCTGGTACTTAGGCGCGAGAATGAAAGCATATGTTCATCAAGCAATGGAAATTTTGTAGGAATTACGGAAGTTTGTTTAAGTTCAACCCATTCATAGCTGATCACACGTAATGCTACGGTAACAAAGGTGGTGTAAATCCCTATTATCATTCCTCTACATGAACTCATTTTAGTCATGGGCCAAGAAGTTCTTCACATGTTTTGTGAAGCTCTGCGAAAGTCAAATTTTTCAGTTTTATGCTGAACTCCACAGTGGATATTGAGTTCACTGAAACCAAATGTCGTTAACTCCTTATTACGTGGACAACGGACGTGAACCAAAAGAACGACTTGTTTGCTTATTCGCTATACCGCAAGCTATTTTTGAGTCCGTAATTGAATGCCTCTACCGTTTGGGTATTGAAATAAGGAACTGTCGTGGTCAAAGTTATGCCAGTGCCAGGAACAATGCCCGTGCAATACGGAGGGGTGCAAAACAAGATCAGATCTCTGTGCCAGTATGCCTCGTGTGTCCCTTGTGCTAGTCATTCCCTTAATCACGTCATCGTTCAATGTGCCGAATGTTGCTTAGAAGGCATCAAATGTTTCGAATTCCTTGAGGAGCTTTACAGCTTTGGGGCCTTCTCCGCGAAGCATTTGAGTAAACTAACGGAAAACATATCAGGTACTACGAAGGCGCAATTCTCACCTTCAAATGGTTGAGCGACACTCGATGGCAAAGCCACCATCGTAGTCTTTGAAATATCCATTCAAACTATGAAAACTACTACTACGGCTTTACTAAAAATAGCGAAAGGCAGCAGCGAGCATTCGGAAACGAGGTTGAAAGTACGCTCATTGGCCGACAAACTAGAGCACAAAGAAACAGTTGTGATATGTAAGTTTTGGTTTCGTGTTCTTGCTCGTTTTGATGCCGCCAACCAAGTTGTTCAAGCAGCTAATGCGGACTTGCGAAACATCGTTAGAACGTTTGATTCGCTATATGAGTTTCCTGCTTGCTTACGTAAAAACTTTGATTTAATCAAGAATGTGTTGTTATCCTGATTCCCCCGATTTCAGAAGAGTATATCAGTGAGAAGAAGCAGTTACATAAGCCGTAGATGGTTTTTGGTGATGGTGATGCTGCTTCAACAGCACTTCTATTTCTACAGAAATACCTGGTTAGCGCTTACAAGAATCGTGGATCGTTAAATTTCCGAGCATGACAACCGGAAATCAACGTTCAGCGATCTAAACAATAGTTTTGAGTGTTCCTACATCCTGTCGTCAGAAAATTTGTTGCCTAGTGCGACAGTCAAACAATTACTGTCATCTTTTGACCTTAGCGAAAACTGTTACTTGAACTATTTCGTTGTTTTCAGTTTCCTTGTAAAAATCAATGCTACATCTGTCCAGAAAATTAAAAAATAACTGCCCTACCTCAGGCTGCCGAAACACCCCTCGAGAGGCATTACGTTATCTTACCAAAAATTCATTTAAGTGCACTTCTCTCTGCCTGTCAACTAGTGTCTATGTTTACGAATCTGAACGCTCATTATCTCGATTAAGCCGATTAAAAACAGCTTACAATCCACGATGGACCAGGACCAGCTAAACGCTATGCCAATTCTTGGAACACGACTTGAGTAAGCAGCTGATTTATGAAGACATTATCGAAAAATTTGCAAAGCAGAACGCTCGAAAATTGTGAATTTGAAGTAACAGTTGCTTACCTAACTTTTGTTCTCTTTTTACTAGAATATTGTGTTAAATTATTAGGCAGAGCAGCCTACAGAAATAGTTTTGCGAAACCGAAGGCCATCGAGGCGAACGATGTATTAACCTCAAAACGTTTCTAATGCACTTCAGGTTATTAATTGAGCGAGTGAACAGCGAAGGATTAGTTTAAAACCTACCGCACTGAAACTATATGCTAAAAGATCTTTACTTTTGAAATTGTATTAAATTTTATAAAACAACAATGTTTCTTGGGGCCCCCAAAGCTTGTCTGCGTAGGGCCTACAGAGTCCTAAATCCTGCGCTGTGCATACGCCGCATTAATGTCCTAAGCCTAAGCCTAAGCCTAAGCCTAAGCCTAAGCAACTTTTGCGTCATAAAGGAAGCGGTCCTGTAATTTATCAGTTATTTCTCGCTAATATAATCCTTCTTTTTGAAGTAAATCCGATAAAATTATATTCGCGAACAAATTTCATGTTCAATAATGCATCATTTACAGTAAGATGCGTGCGCATGGTCCTAATTATGTCACACGTTCAAATGGGCTAGCTACTATATCACGCATACCGTCCAGCTCGACTATTAAAATTTTGAATAGCCTAGCTAGGCTAGGCATTTGTCATCCAGTGTCGAGCTAGACTGCGCTTTTGTCACGAGGCGTTCAGCTGAGCCCTATAACTTAAGCCAGAGACTATTTAGTCCTCGAACATTACGTTTTATTATACGTAACTAAATAATGCCCCAAAAGCGGCATACAGCTTAAAACGTTAATTGTATATAACAAAACAAATGTATAACTTAGAATTAATGTGAAAATACTATAGAACGAAATGCTATTACACTAACCACAATGCTAAATAAAATTTCTCAATTGACAGTTCAGCCGGACGCCCCGTTTGTCACGCAAAACCTAGCTAAGCTCCCTGTTTGTCACATTCCGACTAGCTAAGCTATAAATATGTACCATAGTAGTCCAGCTAAGCTATAGTTCACTCGGACTAGTTGAGTTAAACGCGTGACATAATTTTGCACTGGCGCTCGCATCTTACCGTAAATGATGCATAACATAAATTACTTTTTGTGATTATAAACAGCTCAGTAAAATCAGATTTTTTGAAAAAAGCAAAATACGATGCTAACCTGTATTATCTTAAGTTTAGTCGGGCATTAATCTCTCTCATAATCGCAATAATTTCTGTTCTAAACTTATATTATCATTACCGCCTGGTTTTGCAGCATTCAAATAACTGCTCAAATTGTGTAATTTGTTGCCCTTAAACTTGTATTGACCGTTATCTGACGCCAACTTTCTTGATCATCTTTCATGATAAGTACTTAATGTATATACTTCCAAAAATCTATTTCTCTCCAGTCGCAAAGTAAATTTCTGGGCATTCAGCAAACATGCAGCTTCTACCTTTCCATATAAAATTGCAATTTATTATGCACATTCTTTAACGGCGATGAGTAGTTAACCGATGTCAACATCCCAACCTCTGTTTTAGATGTCCAGGCAAGTAGATGTTTACGCCAAGAGACAAATTCGCAGAACCCAACTTCCTATATTCCTGCTCGACAACAAATTTTATAATCGTTTAGAACAACGAACTACGGTTAACAAATGTTTCCACATTCCCACGTTATTCTTCTAAAAGTTTAGCTAAGGGCATGTTTAAATTAAGAGATAACTTCGTACTATAATTTTCACACTAAGATTATATTTCTTAAATATTAAGGACTAAATTTCCGTAAAACCATACGATGGTATATATTCCTTAAAATATTAAAGACAAGGAATATGCTTGATTTTCAATGCAAGATTTCAGTACAAAACTTTTATTTCTGAGCATTAAAGAATATATTAATTTCTCAATGTTAAGAGATATAATACCTAATGCTAAGGAATATATTTCTTAATTTTAAACAATATAGTACTTAATGGTAGTGAATATATTCCTTAAAGCATAGGTGTCGATAGGAGACAAGGGTTTCCTCCTAAGGATGGGATCCCCCAAGCCATATCGCCTCTCTTCCCGAGCCTCCCTTCCCCCACCGCCGCAGGCGCGCGGCGAAAACTTTTGGCAAAAATTAGCAAAAATTGGGGTAAAATTGAGTAAAATTGGCAAAATGTCATGAGGTCTGCCTTCAGCCGATAGTCTACCCCTTAACCCGACTCCCCATCGATAGCTCTGCTTCATGTTAAGGTATATACTACGTAACATTAAAGAAATTTTGTACTGAATATCAAGGAATTGCACTACAATGCCTGCCACGCATCGCATTGTTTTTAAATTGGTTTTCTCTGTTATCTAGCTTTCTTTAAAATTTGGGGATATTTTCCTAAATATCTCAGAAATTGCTCGTTCTTAAAATTCTAAATTATTTCTTATTATCATAATGTTCAATTTTTTTTGTATGTACGAATAATTGCTTAAATAGCAAGAAAATTCGTACTGAATATTCAGCACTAATTTCGTGAATATATCCGAATAATGTCGTAAAAGAAAGATTGTAAAAGATCAACCAGATTTACTGTGTCTATTTTAATTACACGTTCACTAACAATAACTATAACATAATTTATATGATATAGAACTACTCTCCAATGTTGCAAGTTTGTTCTAGCACAGACTGCCGTCCATTAAGAGATTTGTCAGCACAAAAGATGTGTGAATTTTGGCCCGTTCATAATAAGGTGTCGTCCCATCGGGCTCTGCGCGAGCCGGGCCGAGACGACCTCAAATTCCAACGACCTGGTCGACCAAAAAATTTAGGTTTGTTCTCACCTCAGTAAATGACCGAATGATTAGTACACGATTCGATAATCTTGGGTTCGTTTTAAAAATTCCTTTTCAGCTCATTTTATACATGCATTCTTTATATTGAGCTTGTCCACATCCGAATAAAAACCGGCCGGGCCGCGCTGGGCCGAAATTTGACAGCTACGAGGTAGGCAGGGCCGACCTCGATTTCTAACGGCCGGGCCACGGGCCAAAATTTCGCAGAACCGGACCGGGCAAGAACGACCTGATCCGGTCCGAAAAATTTATTCAAGTTCTCGCGTCTACCTCACAATTTCGTAGCTTATTCATTCAAACTTGTGCTGTGGTGGTCGATACAAATTTCTGAATGCACGCCAGGCAAACCATAACTTTAACATTCTCATGATAGTATTATGTATTCCGTCATTTAATTTAAGACCGGTGTTGTAGCAACATATCTGTTTGGGTTACCTAAGGTTAAAATATATTTCATAATTTTTTATATATAATAGTAATGTTTGTATTTAATAATTAAATGTTTCTTTATTCTATTAAAACGTTATGTATGCATTTATATAAAACTGACAGCAATTGTGAAAATTTAGATATTTATAGGGTGTGGTTCAGGCTGGTCAAGCTTGACATAAAAACCGTGGAGACATGTGACAAAGTCCGAGCCTAATATACATCTTCAGTTAAATGTCGAAAACATGTCTATGACTGCAGTCATTTTGAATGTTTGACTGCTTATACATTTTATAGCCAACATTAATTCTATTTAACGTTATTTGTCATACATGTTCGATATTATCTTCCCAGATGGGTACGTTGTTCCTCGGGGAAAAGGTTGGTCTTCAGCCTTCTATGTGGGTCAGCTAGTAGGTAAGGGGAATGTGCGGCGCATTGGTCGTCTATGGGTTTCGCCAGGAGATAGAGGTTGGACGACCTGTCATGTGGTTGAGATTTCGCGGTGACGGGATGTTTTAGCGTATCAGGGGGTAATCCTACTCCTATCAGCATATATAATTATTTGCTCTAAATAATGTCTTCAGGCTGTCGAAACGATCATTGTTCTTTGCCCGACTCACACATTTTTACATTTGCTGCATTATAATCTAAACAACTGACTTAGTTGCAAAAGCCGTCAGCCTGTCATATTGTCAACCTGTATGGTACGTTTGTATATTAAAACTCAATCAACTGCGCGGCATAATACCTTACGTATACTTAGACTCCAATTCAAAATTGGCATTTTTATTGTTTTAACGTTATTGTTATGTATAATTAACATCGATTCAATTTATAATCATGGACCCTGTCATCTAACAGCCTTGCAAAAGCAGCGATTTCAAACTAATAATTTCTACTGTCAATAGAGAATTTAGTTGAGCTATAAACATTTAAAAGTCGGAATTATATATACTGCATTGGGGTACTGTGCGCCATAGAATAGTGCACAACATATGAGAATGTAAAATAGACATCTATTAGCAGAAACATTTGTTACGGGGCTTATGCGGCATTCACGTTATAATGTCCCCAATGTTTGGAACCTATATACACCACACAGTCTCAGGCACACTGTTAATAACACGGTGTCTTAGACGCCCCTTGTTTTTTCTAAATTTTTTCAAAGGTAGCGAGGTAGGGGTATTGCCACTTGTCGACGGTGTCAAGACACATCGTATCTTCTTCCAGTTTTACTGACAGTGTATGGCATTATTTCATCAACGTTCATATGGCCTAGAAACAAATATCGATAATATAAAAACTACACATCACAGTTGACTAATGAACCGCATTAGCTATAGTGAATGTCGGTTACAGGTAATCCGCGCCAAATTGGTACCTAAGGGTGTCTACGACAGTGTAAAGAAAAAATGTTATAGCTCTGGGTGTGTCGTACGTCTTCGACAAAAGATTTACAGTATGGGTGTCACCCTGACTGTCTATACGGTGTGGTCCGGACTACAGGAAGACAAAAGTTCCAAACAGCGGGTACATTATAACGTGAACACCGCATTATTGTTTTGAAAAACTCACGTATATTCTTCTTAAATCAATCAAAAATTGCTGTACGTACTAAACGTATAGATTGACAGTTGTATTTAGTAAAACTTTGGAAAGTAAAATATGTGCAAAAGTATAAATTTCATACATCCATCTAACGTAGGGGCATAGTAAAACTTACAAATTGGAGCACAGTAAGTTAACTGTAACCATGCTGTCATCACAATGATAGCCACACTGTCGTGGCGTGGACCTCTTTTCCAAGCATTTTGAACGTTCTATCGTTAAACACAAATTTAGCCCACAACCATTTTACCTGTAGTATTTAGACTTTATTAAACGTCCATACAACAGACAGCTGTGACACAAAGGCAACCGAATACGGCTAGTGATAAAACTCATGGGGGAACTCTAACTATTCCACAAGCAACCGTGTTTAGTTTCAGCTAACATAACGCATACAAGGCGAAGCAGATGTTTACGGAGGGCTACCGTTCTCTGAGGCTACGGACCCTCAACCCAAAGTTCTGGACAACCACACAAAAGGTACTGTCGTACCCCCATGCGCCGAGTTTGGTAAAAACTAGCAAAAATTGGGGTAAATGTGAAAATTGGGGTAAAATTTGGAAAAACATCGGAACGGGGGTCCACGGTGTCCTTCCTATTACGACCCCCAAAGGGCCTCTAGCATCACTGGCGATCTCCATGCGAATATGTGTACCACACTGATACTATCCCAAAGGGCCTTTATCTCACTCTTAGAACGACCTTTCTCCGCCAACACCGGCAGCCCCCGGAGACTCCGGGACATCAGCAATATGTAATAACGGTGACGCAGCTGCATGGCGCAACTTCCTAACACCATGCCCATACGACCCCGGCTATCATAACCTCAAGGGCGGACCCTAAGTTTTGAATTTTAACCACTTTTCTTGGTCAGACCCAAGAAGTTACGGAGCTTAGCAGGCCGCAGGCGCGCTTCACGGGGTGTGTTCGGACCCCGCCCGATTGGTTGCGCACGTGTCTAGTATTTTGGTATGATCGCTGAGGTCCCCCAGGGAGGTTGACACCGAAACCTGCTCACAGGTCATGATGTCAAACCAATATTCCCTGTCCTAGTCTGATGGAAGTTGTTTTATCTAGCGTGACCTAAAGTAAAATGCGGGATAAGTTTGAATTTGCTAGGTAAAATTTTCGAGTTCTGCTGCGTTATCCTTAACCGAACACTTTGTCTGTTGTAGCCATATGGCCCCCACAGGGTTCCGACAGTCCCTGAGAGTTTAACGTCGGACTACTTGATTCGCATCTTAATAAACTGATTGGGTTCGTATCCGGAGACGATGTTTTTTCCTAGTAAATTTTATCTCGTGCTGCGTGTGCGGATTTTGCGAATGGGTTTGGTAGAATATTCGACAGATCATCCTCGCTATAATCTAGTTCCGTTATTTACGAGTACAAATATTTGGGGCGAACCGTACGTGTCAGGGCTTGGAATATTCCCAGCGTCAAGCCGTGACACGCAGGGTTGGCCTGTCCGTTCGGACGTACTTATCACGCCTGGGTTCAAACAACAATGGACGCTGAGGTGATTTTCAACGTTCTTTATTTCAAGATAAGCATATACAATACAGGATAACTATGAGCAGATAAAAGGTCATAAAACAGAAAACCTGGAAGCAGTTAAAGGCGTCCATCCCCTTGTCCGCTTCTAGTCAGGGAGCGAGGTAGTGTGAGCGAATAAGTTCCCGGAAAAACCACCGGACCAGAATCTATACCCGAGACGCTCAACTAAGTCCGCTCTAACTCGGGCTGTGTGTTCTGGCGTGCTTCGAAGTTCGCTCTCGATTACGCGGGGCGTCCTACACGCTTAGCGGGCAGAGCATGGAAAAATGTAGCTCACCTCCTTCGTCCTACAGTTACAGTCGAAAGGGGCATGAATTGGGGTAGGCGGAAGGGTCTGGACTCGTGACAAAACCAAGGCATGGTTACATCAATAGAACTGGCGATGGTACAAATTAAAACAATATGAAAGACCAATAATTGCGTATGGAACAAACAGCTAGATGCCGATAGTAGTCGCACCGTGAGTACGGTACCTATATGGCCATCCGATGATAGATGCGCGGTCCAATGTGCCGTCTTAGTCCAGTAAGTCCTACCTGACAGCCCTACGGAGCCCTTCGTAGTGTTTCGTCCTTAGGCCGGTTTCTACGCTGATCGACAATGAGATTCGCTTGGCTTCTCCAGCAGTCAAAAGCTAAAGTTCGAAATTTTATCTCTTGTCGTGTCATTCCTTAACCGATAGGCCGATGACAACGAAGTTAGTGTCTAGTGAACTACGTCACGTCGACAGGGGCCGAAGTTTTACTCGTTTTGAAAGGTCGCCCCTGGTTACCATTTCGACAGCCTAATTAAATGAAACGTGAGCAATCGTTGCCTTTAGCAGTTTCCTACGCGACCGAAGTCACATTCACAGTCGTGCCCGTTCTACGACCGGGGGCGGGATCGTGTGGGGTGGTCCCTTTCCTTTCTGGTCTGGCTTCGTTTTCTTTTGCTTCCTGTGTCGCTGTCGTCCTTTCCGTCCCTTCTCTCTCTCTCTCTCTAACGCTTATCCTATCGCCCTAATACACTGTACGCATCGAAACTGTACAGTGTCTCAACTGCACTATCGAAATTGTGCAGTTGAGTTATCACTCAAATTTTAATGAAATTTCTTAGAACTCGGTAGTCGAGTGGTCAATACAGAGATCTCTGCAGCGGGCTTGAATTCCCCGTGCAGGTTCGAAACTCAACAAGGGAAAGTTAACAAGGAGAGAGAGGAAAGCAGCGAAAAAATCAGCGCGAGGGCCTACATAGTACATAGCCTCACGGGCTACCAGGGATAAAGTGTAAAAATGCCTAAACTCAGCGATCAAGTCGCTCTGAAAAGAAACCGGGGTTTTGCACTTACTCGGTTTGGGACCAAAATGATTCGCGAGAGGTCGCGATTTTCCTTTAGTAAAATGGGAGTATTGTGGTTTCGTTTTGAACAATGGGCACCCTATCGTGCCTTTGAAAGTATTTCTGGTGGCCGATTTTAGGAACCTAACCATGCCGTCGGTTCGTTTTAGGTGGCATGTGGTTTTCCACGCGCTACCATTGGGCTTAACCACAAGTCTGTGTGGTAGTGAAACCTGGTAAACTTTCTAACCTGATCGCAACAGTTTCGAGGTACACATTTGAGGCCGTATTTGTTACGAGAGCTTAGGCTGCAGGTCATTGGGGCTGTCAATGATTTAGGCGGTCGGGGCTGGACTCCGTACAAGGCACTGATGCTTCTCTTATGATGATCAAACAAACCCTAACTGAGGTTGAAGTAAACTGGCCACTTTTGAACGCGGCAATCATCGCAATCAGAAAGCAAAACACCTTACGCTCAGCTTAATGTTCTTAGAATTTGTTTAATCTTTTCCGTTTCCCCAAATTTTCTTAGCTCGAATTAATAAACGAAATTTTGGGGCTTCCTAAAGCCCGACAGAGGCTGGTCCCCTGTCCCTATCTGCAGAGTCAGTCCGCACTCAAGCAGCGGCATGAGTGTCGAACAGTCCATTAAGCTAAAAATTTGTAAGCCGTAACCATAACCAGAAACGAGGAAAAACGCAAATCCTTATGTGTTCATGGTAAAATTTTGCCGTGGTCAGCTCAGGAAAATTCGACAGCCCTAACTCAAAAGTGAGAAGTCATGAAAAACATGGACGAGAGGCGTCCATCAGTGATTTGTCTTACCTATGACCACGGGGAATCAGAATGACTTCGACTGGTGTGTTCACAATTCAGCAATCCCCGTGCTATCGTTCAAACTGCTCAAACGGATCTCGACCTGAGGAGGTTTGTCAAGAAACTTGTAAATATGTAGCAAATCGGAGTGAAAATTGAGACGTCCGACGACGGCCGTCATGTCAACCTACGAGGTGTTAGATCGTGCTACTGTGTACTAAGTTTTGACGGTCTGTTACATTTCACTCTGGGGAAAATAAACCCCCATGCACCTATTTCTCATGACTTACAACCTTCGGTCCGGGACAGCTATTGCTAGTCCCCTTCCGCGAGACGAAAGAGGTCTACGCGGGTCCTCCATCGGTCGAATCCCATTCCAAGCGTAAAACAAAAAGAAAAGCACGAAAGAGCAAGGTGAACTGCGAAACAAACTACAATAATTATTGCGTCGGAGCCGGTCAGTAAAGTCGACCGAACTCCGCGCTGCCGAAGTCGAACTGATTCGAAGAGACGACGCGGTGGTCGTCGCTTCAAAATTTTCCGCTATGTTGAAGCATGGCGATTTTGTCGCCATCCAATCGGCGACGTTCTTTTGACGCCCACTTTTTCGAGGTCAAACCCGGGCGCCCAATCGAAAAATTCCCAAGATTTTGATTTTGACAGCTATCGTAAACCCTGGGACCCCTTTAGAGAGAGTCGGCTTCAATCGAAATCGCCGACATCAAACTTGAACCCTCCGAATACTCGGAGGTCGACCATCTGTGCTTTTTAGCTGAAACTCTGATGTAACCTCCAAAAGTTATGTCAAGAATATATTTGGAGATCATTACTCAGATCACTTAAGCTCATTACTTAATCCTAAATCGACTGTTAAAACCCCAACTGTTCTACAAAAATGGTTGGGTCACCCGTCAAGTTTCAAAATTTTAACTCTTTTCCCGTTATAAAGTACTTAAGATAAGCTAGAAGATGTCTCTTCCGCGTTCTGGTTCTCATCCATCAAATTTTCCCCAGCTAACTCGCCGATTTAAAGCCAAATTTCTGCTATTTAGCGAGTTAGCTGCCTCATCCATCACCTAATTAAGCTTATTTGGAGGGCATCTGGGGCTAAATTTTGTCGCCTTATCTATGGATAAACGTGCAAACATTGCACGTTTATATGTTGGCTTACAAGATAAAGCCAAACATTCCTAGCATTCCACGCTAATGGCTTTTCAAATATCCCGACAGGACGTCCTTAGACGTCCCGAAGGGGGGGAAACCTAAGACGGGAATGAGCTGATTTCGCGACCTGGGACGCAGCACATTCCTACGTATTCTCTGACCTATCCGGGGTCCTATTCAGGAACTCCCGGAACCCACGGGAGGACCCTAAATCTGCCCCCCGTCAGTCCTATTCCTATGCGTCCAGTCCGTCCGTAAAACGTAGATATTTAAGACAATTTTACATGTCCGTCCTCGTCTGTCCTGTTTTTTGTGTCCTTTTACATATCATATACATATATATATATATATATATATACATACAAATAACTCTAAATACATACATGTATCTATATACACAAACATATATAAATACAATACTAATGAGCACACATTACACATGAGACACACAGGCGACCTGAGCGACAGAAAGGTCGCTCAAGTTCACACTAGAAACACGCAGAACCACAACAACGACAATAACAACATCAACACAACAGCACAACACAACCACAACAACAACAACAACGACAACAACAGCAGCACATACACACACACACACACACACATGGCGACAGCAGCGACGACAACCGACCAAAAGAAGTCGGTTAAGGAGAGTGGAAAAGGAAAAAGAAGCAGGAAAAAGAAAGGCACGGGAAGGGAGTCGGGACAGGGGGTTCCCAAGGGAATTTCGAGGGGCTGGGGCGAAATTCGGTCCCAGGACGAAAAACGGGGCCGAATGATACCAAACACGAGGGGGGTAGACGCAGCGGCGGGTCGGGACCCAATCTTGGGTTCCGACATATATTAGCATACGGGGTTTCAGCGGGCTCTCCCGCTCTAACGGTTGGGCGGAGCGACGCCCGCCGGACATCGTTGAACTCGCCTAGAAAAGGCGATTCAAACGAGGGGTGTTTTCCCTACCTTAACGGCAGCGGGTAGAGGTGCACTAAAATTACGACGGTTGAAGGCCGTTAAAGAGAGTTTTAGCAAAAAGTGGGGGGGCGCGTTTTCGGCTCTCCCGGGTTAACGGGGCGACGGATGGAGACCCGCCGGGCATCGTTGAAGATGTCTCGACGCGACGAATGCAATGAGGGGCGTTGAGTCTACCTTTGAGTTGGGGTTAAATTTTCGGTCGGTCTGTACCCACCTGCAGTCGGTAGGCCAAATTGGGGGGGCACATTATCGGTCATAAGAGGCTAACGCGAAGGCGGACAAAGACCCGCCGGATATCGTTGTGCTCGCCAGGAGCAGACAAATAAAATGAGGGGTCGCATGAGCACGTTTAGGGTCTGTGGTCAAATACGGAGTTGGTACAAACTGAAGGAGTTTTATGTTGAAGTTGCGTAGTGCATTCTAGAACAGGGAAGTAAGCTACATGGCAGCGGGAGGACTGGTCAGATCGAGACCCGCCTGGACTCGTCAGATGCCTAAATGGGTACTCTACTTAGAAACACGCATACTTTCGATCAGTGATCCGATGGTCACCAGAAAAACCAGTTGTTAGGGTGCGGGTCAGGCAATTTTGGGCGTCAACGGATGTTATAAAAATAAAAGTTTTGATACGGTGGGGGCGGGAAAATAGACATACCGAGACACAAAGATCAGGCAGCACACACATATCTACATATTGTATACATAATTATATATCCATATATGCCTATGTCAGGTCCACTCGGGACCATAGTCACCAGCCGAACCTAGCGTAAGTATTGGCTGTTAATTGAATGTTCACCTATTTGTCCCCAGGATAGCTCGTGAAATCCTCCAGCGATTGGCGATGTCTTGGGCTCGTTCAAGAGCCCTAAAAATTCTCTACCGATAAGTACTCGGGGCATTCCCGGTAAATCTGAACCGTTGGACGGTTACGGGCCGATAAACAGGCCCGAGGTCCGTTATTTCCGAGTAATCGGAAACTACCGTAACCCATTCGTTTCAGCTTACTTTTGTGACCATTAAGCTATGGTTTGCTCAAACCAGGTAAACTTGATGGTCCTGATTCTGATCACTTCCCTTCCCCTTAGATTGTCAAAGGCCTCCTATTCCCGGACGGTCTGAATTCTGAAACTTCACTGGGGGAATAGGGGCTAGTGGTTGAGTTCCGTTCGAGTTGTCGGTCCTGGCTAATCAAGCACTCTCCTGAGTTCCTTGCCTTTCTGAGTTTGTACAGCTACCTAAATTGAATTTCCGCTGGGCTCACATGAGCCTATCCCAATATACAATTATACAAGAAATCATGCATTGTCAAATCTATATCAATGACGAACCATAGCAATGACAAAAATCATATTGGTAATAAGAATATCAATGGCAATAAACAAAGTAGTTATCCATGGCCATGGCACCATGCAGTCCATGAAAGTTTTGTTCCCGTAAACGGTGCCTGGTACGATTTAAGGTACATTTGACCAGTTCCAATGCCGAAATCACATGAAAGACGCGTAACGGGCCGGAACGGGCCTGTTACATCTCTTTTTTTTTTTTTTGGGTGTTTTTTGGTTTTATTATTTGGGTTGGAAGTAAATTTCTCTGTTGTCCCTGTAACAAAAGTTTGCGCCTATCACGGGGTCTTCGACGACTAAGACCCATTTCAAAAAGGATCGTATCTGGTTTTAGCATAAAAATAAACTATTAAGTTAGACCCTATGTGCAGATAATATGGTGCAACTTGGTACATGAAAATTTGTCCTAGCTTGCTAAATCTTGAAGTTCTTTTCTTTCCTGAAAAAATCCTCCTCTTATATTTTTAAGGGGGCAAAAAGGACTTTACACTAGGTCTTGCAAGAAATTTCCGCCTGGTCGAAAAATCGCTTTGTTCAGTTATTGTTGCCGTGGTGCCATGGTATATATACAAGCATAAAAATGAAATAATCAATATTACTCCAATGTAGGTTATAAAATACGACATAGGTATATTATTGGTACATGTTTGGGTAGTCAAAATCTCCGTATTATACATCCCGTTTAGGTTTACCGCAGGTATTATTGAAGGTTCGTCGTGGCAAAATACAAAAACACAAAAAAGTATCTCCAAATAGTCAACGGTTACACGGTCATGTCAGGATTTCATCCTTATTGTTTTAATCCCATTGGTTAGGTACTAGGTTTTGTTGAGCCCATTTGTGGAAATGTCCGATATAAGGTTCAGTAATGTGTGGCTCCACAATTTCGGCATTGTCCGTAATATTCTCCCACGCTCCCGACTCGTTCAGTTCGGGTGGGTAATCGGGCATCGACGATTTTTGCATTTTGTCGGGGAATTGCCATTTTATGTCTTGGAAGATTTGGGTGAATTCGTCGTGCCACTCGACAGTATTGTCTTGTCCAACGTCCCAATGTGGGGAAGGCGGGGCAATAATTGCTCGAGCTCCGTCATTGAGTAAGTAGTCGAATGAGCATATATATCGGCGCACTCGACGCATAACTTTGCTGGGAGTATCCAGCAAACGACCTTCGTGCGGCTTTGTCCGTAGGGCCGCTTTGTAACCACCAAGAATCATGACGGTTTTAGTCTGCGGCGTGGCTATGCACGTCGCTAGCCGGATCAGGAATTGCATGGTGGCTCCCGGCCATGCGATGGCGAACCACCCTTTCGAAGCGGCCATGTTGACCAAGGGTGCCGCTAACGAGTCGCCCAGAATCAAAACCGTCGGCCAGGAGGCGACGTCGTGACGGAGGAAGGATCGAACCTCCTCCAATAGGCGGCCCATGACATTGTGACATGGTCGCGGCCGTTTACCGAACTTGATGTCCTCCGGTCCTAGGCCAATTCCCCAAAAGGAATCGGACCTATTTGCCTCGAGCAATTGGGCGAATCCGGTGGCCAGCAGGGCGTCCCTGAATCGAGGTATTTTAAATTTTTCCAGAAGCACCGTCCGCATGAGGTGAGGGAGTACTGGGCGGAGGCGCTCGGTTGTTTCGGGGTCAAGGAACTTTTGTTTGTTTCGTCGGGAGATGGCCTTGACGTCTCGAGCTCCCAGTTTCAGGTCTGAAATGTCTTGTTTTGCTTGCTCCTCGTCGAATAAATAGGTGACGAGGAGCTGGTAGCCTTGCTCCGTTGAGGCATACTCGATGGGGTATTGCTTTATTGTTTGGCCCAACGGAGCCATGTTGGAGAGTTCCGGCCAGTGTGTGCCTTTGGACAGGAACGTTTCGATT